>CM055271.1:37851595-38126180 GCA_029237695.1 Conchocele bisecta
CTGCTGTTATCCGTGTATAATTTCCATTCCAGAGAGATAGAAGATAGACACAGACAGGTGTCGCACGCTGACAATTGCAACAAATGAAAATGTTATCATGTCCATAGATACTTTTACCAGCTGAACTTCCTTTTATGTCACGTTCTTCAGGTGAGGCTAGGAAACGTGTAGGAATTCCGCGGCTCCGTCGCCGAGAAATTCCTACCGTTTCCAAGCCGGCATTGATACACTCGTCATCCAAGTATACAGACTATGTATTATACTGTATCAGGTAACGGACCCAGCTTAAACAACTTTCGATTCCGTCTGATTCCAATTTCTCTGCATAATGTTCAGACTAAGCAATGCTGCTAAAGTTGGTATTGGCGGACTCGTAGAGTTAACGGCTGGAACATGGTCACCATGAAAATGAAGAAACCGCAGTCGTATTGATATATAATGCGATTTACCCGTGATGTCAAGGGCGCCGCCAGTGATCCAGTGTAAACAATAGACCATGTGATCCCATACTGTTATTAGTATTGAAAACTGTGTACTCATATCAGAATGCACAGTTTCACAGTCTGATATGGATCCACTATGTGTGTAACCTCAACTTTAGTACTATTTGGTAAATAATAAAAGCTAAAATACAACATAGGACTGGGGACCATTTCACTAAACTTCGTACGACTAAAATGTTCGTAAGTGCAAATTTACGATCGTCTGGAAAATTCAATTGATGGATTTACATTTATTGAGCATATGCTGCATATGCAGCATATGCTCAATAAATGTAAATCCCATAATTGTTTGCAAGAAAACATTGTTAATGTGAAATTTACAAACTATCATAAGTTTGCACTTACGAACATTTTAGTGATACGAAGTTTATTGAACGGGCACCTGATTCTCTATGAATATATTGTCAATGGAGACAACTGGCTATGATTCCTCATTACACATTATGTTTGCATTTGTCAGTGTGGATAGAAATAAAGTATGTAGCAACGTGTAGAATAGTCGATGTTACTTTCCCATTGAGATCATCTATTGTCTGTTTTGCGAAAGCTGCCCAAATTTTGCGGCCATATAAACAATTCAAAAACAATATTTTTTTCGATAGTATTAAATTAAAGGAAAATTTAAGAATGAGCCTACTTTTTATTTCGTGAAATTTGGTCAAATATTGATTTTATTGCGAAAAAACAATTTCCCCATGTTAAATCCCCAACAGAGTGAAGATGTCTATGGGGATTTAACATGGGGAAATTTTTTAGAATTTCAGAAATACTGGACCGATTTTTAAAATTTAACTTTTGTTTTCTTAGTTAGATCATTTCCAAGCTAGGTTTCGGAGTCAATTTCCCCAAAAAAAAAGTTTTTTGACTCCTCCCACAACTCCTCTACTATCTTTTTCCCCCATGTTAAATTTCCATAGAGAAATCAATTTTTCGTAATAAAACCAATATTTGACCAAATTTCACGAAATAAAAAGAAGGATCATTCTTAAATTTTCCTTTAATTTAATATTATCGAAAAAGATATTGTTTTTGAATTGTTTATATGGCCGTAAAATGTGGGCAGCTTTTGTGAAAAAGACTATAAGTCATCACTTAGATCGCCGTTCCATCAAGAAAACACCCGTACTGCTTCTAATTAACAAGCAGAATATATCGTTATTATGCTTTATCAGGTAACCTGCCATGTATTGCCAGAATACGTACTGACTGATAACATATTGTTGTATCAGGCATTGACCTGATACGAACATCCGAGTTACAACGAGTGAAAACTGACCTTCCGTTGATCGGATGACGTCACGTGAAGTTACCGAATGGCGTCAGTGTAATGACGCAACGTAAACAAGTCCGCGTTCTGTCCATAGATAATTACGCCATATGTGGTCATCTTCGAGCATAAAACGTTACCTGATAAATAGAATACCATGCTACTGTCTTTTGATATCACATTTATCCGGCTCGGAAACGGTAGTAATAACTCTACAAGCCTCGGAATTCCTACGCGTTTCCTAGCATTGCCTGATAAACTTGATATCAAAAGACACAAGCAAGGTATTCTCTATATAGCAATGTGTTATTTGATCGGGCGCTAACTGGTCACGTATCCGATAACACCTGGGGCCCGTTTCACTAAACTTCTTACGACTAAAATGTTCGTAAGTGCAAATTTGGAATCGTCTGGAAATTTCAATTGATGGATTTACATTTATTGAGCATAGGCTGCATATGCAGCCTATGCTCAATAAATGTAAATCCAATAATTGTTTACAATAAAACATTGTTAGTGTGTAATTTATAGACTATCATAAGTTTGCACTTACGAACATTTTAGTCGTAAGAAGTTTAGTGAAATGGCCCCCAGTTTCTTTAATCGCAGCCACATATCAGTGAAAGTGTCTGTCGTTTGATATCAACTATATCAAGGTCAGCTCAGCAGCGGTTTCTAAAGGTCTAAACAACCCTTGGAATTCCTATGTGTTTCATTGTACCTTCGAACCTCTCTAAACCGCACACAGACATTGTGCTTAATTTTGATCTTCCATTGCCATTTCACTCCAATGATAATGTCTGTTCATGTTCGCAACGAGCCCACGCGTGCCTAGAACTACTGTCTGTTTCACGAAAGCTGCCCAAATTTTACGGCTATATAGACAATTAAAAAACAATTTTTTTTTTGATAATATTAAATTAAAGGAAATTTTAAGAATGACCCTTCTTTTTATTTCGTGAAATTTGGTCAAATATTGATTTTATTACGAAAAATTGAGTTCTCTATGGGAATCTAACATGGGGAAAAAAAGAGGTAAGGAAGTGTGGGAGGAGTCAAAAAACGAAATTTTTGGAAATTGACTCCGAAACCCGACTAGATAGCTTGGATATGATCTAACTAAGAAAACAAAAGTTAAATTTTAAAAATCGGTCCAGTATAACTAAAATTCAAAAAAATTTCCCCATGTTAAATCCCTATAGTCATCTTCACTCCGTGAAGATGTATATGGGGATTTAACATGGGGAAATTGTTTTTTCGCAATAAAATCAATATTTTACCAAATTTTTCGAAATAAAAAGAAGGCTCATTCTTAAATTTTCCTTTAATTTAATATTATCCAAAAAAATATTGCTTTTGAATTGTTTATATGGCCGTAAAATTTGGGCAGCTTTCGTGAAACAGACTATAGGCATCTGTTTGTATTACCGTGAAACCTCTCTAAACCTGACACCCTGGGGACCTACCAGGGTGTCCGGTTTAGAGAGGTTCCACTGTATTGATAAAGTAATGCTATTGAAAGTATCTGTCGTTTGATATCAAGTACATGAAGCTCAATTCAGAAGCGGGTCGGTTTCCAAATGTCTAAACAAGCCTTGGACTTCCTATGCTTTTCATTGTGTTGATAAACTTGCTACATGTATGAAAAGACAATGGCTTGGTATTGCTACATGCACATGTTGAAATAACGAACCAATGCCTATACATGCATTAATATAAATTTACCTAACTGTATCAGTAATTAATATAAATATTAATGACTTTTATTTCACTCTCTATGAACAGAAAATCTCTTATCACAGAGAGCAAAAATAGAAGACATTTTTTAATTACTGAATATATGATTAGTTATATTTAATGCATTTATATTTTAATGATTTACCATGTGTGTGTAATACCGGCTTTGTGAGATATAAATAGAATACCCAATGAAGTCCGTCGAACCCAAATAAACAAGAATATAACCATATAAGGACATTTAACCAGATAAGTGTGCGATGTTAACACTTTGAACCCGAAAGCCCGCTATAGCGGTTTATGCAAACAGTGCAGGCCCAGATGAGCCGGCTCGTAACGAGCCGTCTCATGAGGATCTGCGTTTTTTTGCAAGTAATATTCACATTTTTGAGAACATAAACACCCCCTTTCATAAATGGACAAGTCTGAAAATCATGTTGTGATGATTGGATTGGCTACAAAATTAAAATATCAGAATCCATTCCAGCTACTTAGGGGTGAAATAGTTAATCACAGAGTCTTCAACAGACACCTACACAACAGTCTGTGTTAATCACAGAGTCTTCAACAGACACCTACACAACAGTCTGTGTTAATCACAGAGTCTTCAACAGACACCTACACAACAGTCTGTGTTAATCACAGAGTCTTCAACAGACACCTACACAACAGTCTGTGTTAATCTTGCAGACATATTAACGTCTCTGAACATCTATTGTCAGGGGCGTAGCTAGCCAATTTGAATCTGCAGGCCCGGTTTACGACTTTGAGCACCGTTGGTGCGAGTATGCTAGGGGGGTCTGGGGGCATGCCCCCCCCCCCCCCGCCCAGAAAAAAACTAGAAGGTAAATGATGCACTCTGGCACATTTTGTTTTCGATTTACTCGAAAATTATGCAGGCCCGGGCCATGACGTTCATGACGCGGCCCCGGAATATGAATACCGAAAATTATCTACGTGAATGGGACGATTTATAAAAGTACTGAAAATACTGAATATAATGCTCAAATTACATGAGTTTTTTGTTGGAAATGTAACAGTAACGTTTTATCATGTCCAGCCGTGTACAACCGTTTGCTGTGGCCCTCGGGCACTGTTTGAACCCGCGGCTGGACATGATCAAACCTTATATTAACAATCTCAACACGCAATCACGCAGTTTGAATGGATAAGCCTGAGCTGCCGTTTCTGATGTACACCACTAGCAGGTGTTGTTGTCAAGTTTGATGGTTGTTTGTTTGTTTATTGATGTTTAACGGCCTATCAACAGCTAAGGTCATGTAAGGCTGATGGTTGTAGCCGTTACAGCGAGTAAACAAGAATTCCGCCAAGGAAGCGGTGTCGCGCCTGCCGAGGCATTTTAACGTAACATGGTCATGGGCATATGCTAAAGTAAGCATCACAAACACCGCCAAAGAAGTGCATGACTGTTTAAAATACGAAAAGGTCGAGATTGAAGAAATGTTTTGACATAAACAAACAAGAGCTCCGCGGAGCAAAATGTCCCGCCTAGCGCAGTTTGATAAGTACATAAGGAGCTTGTAATAACCTTGGGGTTAGTGAGCACCATGGGCTTTCTGTAGAATGATGCGGGATGTTGTTACAAATGCATGTATGGAATATTACAGCATAAACTGAGCGTTAACTTTTCCAAACACGGAAATTTCTAAGTCAGTGACCTTGACCTTTGGGGTTAGCGGGCACCATGGGCTTTCTGTAGAATGATGCGCATTTTCGCCATCTCGCCTTTCGCTTTTGGAAATATATTTTGCTTTAGCCCGAATTATAGGAACGCAGGTAACGCAGAGCGACTTACCATGTGTTACAGACAGAACATTCGGGTTAGTTTTGCTCATGCGTGTTGATGCAGATCGCGAAGCAAAAGCGCGCGATCTTCCACCTGTGGGCGAGGTTGCGAAAAAGCAAGATTGAATATGATAGAATTGCGTGTTTTCGTCTCGCAATCTCGCGATCATACTTCGCATTTTCGCGATCAACCCATGCTGGATATCGCGAGAACGCGAGATTGTAAGTCCCCGGTCACACCAAGCTGCGACGTCGTACGATCACCTACGATGGGGTGAAATTCTAGAAAGCTAAGATTGTCTACGACACGTCTACGATATTACAATTTTAAGTTGTGTGGTCACACCGGATACGATGGGTCTGTGACGCATCTGGGACAATCGAAGGGAATACGTAGGGAAATCGTACGACATCGTACGACTGTACGATCGTGGAACATGGCGGGTTCCATCCGCAGGTACCCCTTGAAGTCACCATGGGTCTCTCGCTCCAGCTCCACCATCAACTGGTCGTACGTGCCAAGTAGTTGTCTTCGTTGGATCCATGGCTTGACCCAGTACTAGCCTTCGTCTCCTCTCTTGCATCTCATGACGCCTCACCAGTGCAACCAGCACTACCTGTAGCCGATTTCATCAACATTGCAAAGTATACTTTTCCAGCAAAGTATACTTTGAGGGAGCAATCATTTATTTTTCCCGAAATGCATTATGTCATATAGAACAAACAACTGCATATATTTGATGATTTAAAGTATGCAGAATTATTATACTGAATTTATTACATTATCACAGCCAAAATGGCTGTGATAATGTAATAAATTCAGTATAATAAAAAATAATAAATGTATCATAAAATTGAAAATTTCTCCCTCAAAGTATACTTTGCTAGAAAAGTATACTTTGCAATTTTGATGAAATGGGCTACAGGTCCTCCATCAGTGCTTGCATCCGTAGCCTCTCGGGTGGAATCTGTGGCATGTGAACTTTGATGCTTTGATGTCGATGCTTCTGACGTGATGCCTGTGGACCCCAGAATATATACACTGAACAGGTAGATAAAAGTTCCGACGGAAATCACAAGGAGTACGCACAACCATCGCACGACCATCGCACGATGTCGTAAGACGTCGTACGACGTTACAAGACGTCGCACGACCATCGCACGACATCGTGGGACGGTCGTGCGATATCATTAATTAATAATTCAAGGTGAGAACAAACAAAAAATGTCGTACGATTAGACGCGACGTCGTACGACGTCGTGCGACGTCGTGCGACGTCGCACGATGATCCTACGATACCCTACGATCCCAGAAATCGCAGCCAGGTTTTTGAACATGTCTAAAAACCGCTGCGATGGCTTGCGACGGTCCCCGATTGCTGAAATGTCGTGCGACGTCGCACGATGGTCGCACACCATAAATTCACCCGTCGCAAGACAATTTCTTGTGTGTTTTATGGTTGCACTAAACGTTCTTTACAAAATTCAAAAACCTTCATTGAGAATCAAGTACTGAGTATTTCTTAAATTCACATGCTCTCGATTTTTATTTACGTTGACGGTAACCAATTCTTCTTCAAAACAACAGTTATGTGGTTACAATAATGGAGAAACAGTCTCGCATTTCCTACACTATGTTTCATAACAAGAGTTGTCAGAAAACAACGAAGATCGCCTGTTGGCAGCCTTCACTCAAACTTGGCACAGTTGCATAAACAAATATGAATATTATATGTAATTGACATTGGGTTAAGGGGCGTGCGGTGTACCTTGACATTTGGGTCAGTGGCGCAAGGTGGGTCGTGGATTTGCTATAGCATACTATAGCATATTAAGATGAATGCATGTATGAAATATCAATGCACTCCCTGAAAACAGAAGTAAAACAAAATTTAACCGAACGTTAAGTTTATGAACGCACTAAGTTGGTGATTTTCTACAACATGATAGCTATTCACATGAGGACCTTCGGAAAAGGGGTGGGGGTGGGTCATGAATTTTCTGTAGAGGATCATCAGATGAATGCATGTATTTCCCTGTAAAGAAACAGAAGTTAAACAACATTTACCCCAACGTTAAGTTTATGAACATGCTAAGTTTGTGATATTGACCTTGGGGTAAGGGTTGGGTGGTGGGTTGTGGATTTGCTACAGCATGATAGAGGGTCATCTGAGGGAATGCATGTATGAAATATTAAGGTGTTCCGTGAAAGGAAGCAGATGTTATAAGACATTTGGGGTGGGCTGCTGGTCATGGATTCGCTATTACACGATAGAGTTTCATCAGATGAATGCATGACTGTATGAAATATCAAGGCGTCCCATGAAAGGAAACAGCTGTTAAGACATTTACCTCAACGTTAAGTTTATGAATGTTTGTGACCTCGACCTTGGGGAAAGGGATGGGGTGTTTCATGGATTTACTGTAGCACAATAGAGGATCATCAGATGAATGCATGTATGAAATATCAAAACGTTCCCTGTAAAGAAACAGAAGTTACACAAAATTTACCCCAACGTTAAGTTTATGAACATGCTAAGTGTGTGACCTTAACATTGACCTTGGATCAAGGGTTGGGTGGTGGGTTGTGGATTTGCTACAGTATGATTGAGGGTCATCTGAGGAATGCATGAATGAAATATCAAAGTGTTCCATGTAAGGAAACAGAAGTTATAAGACATTTACCCAATATTAAGTTTAGGAATGTGCTAAGTTTGTGACCTTGACCTTGGGGTAAGGGATGGGTGGTGGGCCATGGATTTGCTGCAGCATGACAGAGGGTCATCTGAGGAATGCATGTATTAAATATCAAGGTGTTCCATGAAAGGAAACAGAAGTTATAAGACATTTACCCAACGTTAAGTTTGTGGACGCCGACGCCTACGCCTACGCCTACGCCTACGCCTACGCCGACGCCGACGCCGACGACGCCGGGGATATGCCATAAGCTCTTATGCACTTCGTCAGGCGAGCTAAAAATCATCATTCCATTAGTATTAAAGATATTAAAGGAAAAAAATTACTGTAAACATATCTAAAATCATAACATCACACCACGTGATCCCACACCCTGTAATATATTGTTTAAAAGCTATTGTTGCACATGTAAGTGTTGTATTCATTGTGCAATGTTGTAGTATAGAAGTACAAACATATATTTTTCTAATTAATACAAGAATTCCGCCACGGAAGCGGTATCGCGCCTGCCGAGGCATTTGACCGTGAACATTACAAGTAAATAAATGACCTTGACCTTGAGAATTTGGATGTGGGGGTGTGCGTAATGAAGCATCATCCCTAGACAAACATTGATGTGAAATATTATCAAAGTCTGGCAAGGGGTTAAAGAGATATTGTGAAAAAACAATAACTTTAACGCATTTCTGTTACAAAACCGGTGAACATTAAAAGTAAATTAGTGACCTTGACCTTGAGAATTTGGATGTGGGGGTGTGCGTACTGAAGCATCATCCCTAGACAAACATTGATGTGAAATATTCTCAAAGTCTGGCAAGGGGTTAAAGAGATATTGTGAAAAAATAATAACTTTAACACATTTGCCTTACAAAAAACCGGACGACGCGGACGCGGGACGACGCGGACGACGGAAAAAACGCCGACTATAGTCGCTCCTCTGCTAAAGCAGGCGCGACAAAAATGAGTTTTTATTGTTCTTCGTACAGTTTATAACTCCCGACGAAAAAAATAAAATTGCACATTCTTTTTATTTAATTTTGTTCCCTCCTCCTACGGCACTTCAGAGATTTGTTCGTAAAACAAACAATTATTGAATTAACAAGAGTTGTCAGAGGACAACGAAGCGCGCCCGGTGGCAGCAAAGGAACCGAGGGCACATTTGAAAACGCAACGTGCTGGATAAGGGAAACAAAATTTATGAGCCATTTACCAGAGCGTGTTAAGGTTTCGAGCGTACAACGTATTTGACCTTGACCCTGGGCTTAGCAGAGGTAGAGGACCATTGGAGCAATGCGTGTGTGAAATATGAAGCAAATCCAAGCAAGGAAACAGAAAATATAGGCCATTTACCCAAGTGTTAAGGTTTCGGGATGCTCAAAGCATGTGACCTTGACCCTGTGCTTAGAAGGGGCTGCACGGACGTGGATTTGCCACAGCGCAGTAGAGGACCCTTGGAGCAATGCGTGTGTGAAATATGAAGCAAATCCAAGCAAGGAAAATATAGGCCATTATAATGTTTGAAGACAGACGGACAGACACGGACGGACGGACGGACAGACGGACGGACGGACGCCTACGACGCAGAGAGTATGCCATAAGCACTTCTTCCTTCGGAAGGCGCGCTAAAAAGTAATTGACCAAAAGTGTTGAGTAATTGACCGTAAATGTGTGTCTGTTGACATCGCGTCGGCAGTATCAAATGTCAGATAGCCATGACTTTGTAACCTTTGTCTCACCCTCCGCACGTCACAGTCAGTATTGATAACAACTGCAGGTGCATGTTATGTACGACGTGATCGGACAAAACCGAGCTTATTGTATATTATGCGACTAGCGAAGACGAAAACGTGTTATTATCTAACAAATGATACGAATGTTGATTAGCCTAGTAGTCTTAGTGAAAAATAAATTTATGTGACAATGGTTTATTTTGGGCGAAATCACCATGGTAGGCTACATTTTGCTTATGGGTTTTGCGAACACTGGAGATCCAGATCCGCCTGTGTATCCGCAATCTGATCAGGTGATGCACTGTTCGCCATTCCATCAACTAAACACTCGTTTTGGCTGTAACAAGCCATACAGATCGTTATCAGGCTACATCAGTCAGTGTGCTATTGTACAGAAGCTACATTGATCACGTCTATGTTTTAGATTTACATACCGCCTACTGGAAAGTGTACATCCTGGTCATATAGAATTCTAATATGTACATGTATCAATCACAGAGATCCACGTTCCAAATGGCGAATAATATATATCCGGATGAACTGAAATAATTATGTACATGCATAAATCATAGTTAAATTCGTGGACTAAATGGAGAACAATCATTATTATATTCACACCTACTAATACCCTCATTTTCCTGCAAATATTTCAAGACAAGTAAATGGCAAACGTTGTATTTCCTGATTTACTATATATAACAAGCATGTACCAAAGGAGCGGGAGGGGACATGGATCAGGGTCTACACAGATACCTCCGGATATATTATATGAGCCGCTTCGTGGGAAAAGGTACCTTATGGCCAAATTTTCACAAAATATAAATGTACGTTCTCGGGGTTGTTATGAAAATAAATGATCAGAGTAATGTGGAGTAGCATGTGAGCTGGTGGTGTCGGCAGCCCATTTCGCGTATGGATCCGATAAATGTTTTTATTTTTGTTTTAGTATATCGTTTACCGAGATCTTACATACATGTATGTACAGTAGATATGTGATATTATATGGATACAGTACATGTTACATAGCGTCTCTCTTGCTTTGTACGCGTATCTGTTTCTGATTTAATTTCAGATTTAATTTCTGATTTAATTGCTTTAACCGGAATTATAGGAACGCAGGTAACGCAGGGCGACTTACCATGCATTACAGACAGAACATTCGGGTTAGTTTTGCCCATACGTGTTGATGCAGATCGCGAAGCAAAAACGCGCGATCGTCCGTCCACCTGTGGGCGAGGTTGCGAAAAAGCAAGATTGTATATGCAAGATTGAATATGGTAGAATCGCGTGTTTTCGTCTCGCAATCTCGAGATCATACTTCGCATTTTCGCGATCAACCCATGCTCGATATCGCGAGAACGCAAACAGGACATGTAAAAATAGTCTTAGCTGCTGAATCATGTTTTTATTAAGAAGTAGAATAAATGTTGACACACACACCAATAATTCTTGACAACAAACAACAACATAGTTTGACAAAAACATGATAATCGTCGTCTTAGGAGAATATTCCTATGTGCTACCAATACATGTTTATTGGGGGAAAAACATTTTTCGATATGTATTATTGGTTACGGCATCGCATCGCCGGTTTGTGCCTTACATTTTTTTCTGGGATTCGGCACCTGCGACTTTTAAATTTCGATGTCATAAAGTTATGGAATAATTATGTGCGGAAGATAATTCCAAAACCAAACCTTAATAAATTGTTGATGACTGAAGTTTTTATGTGGCTATTTTCTGTTCTACCTGATTTCTGTTCTTCAAGTAATTTATGAATGATTCGAACATTATATCGCGTTTTTCATAGTTACATTTGAAATATTTTTATATTAGAGTAACAATGAAATAAGTTGTGCCAAAAGTGCATTATCATTTATTCCTATAGAAATGTTTTTAACGTTCATTCATTATGCATGTTATAACCTTGTCATTTAGGTAAGTTCTTGGCCGAGACCAAAAATGATTCCCAGAATACGTTTTTTATACCTTCAACATACATAGAGCAACAATCACATAGGCTACTACTTACTAGTATATTACAGCGATAAAGTAATACTTTATTTATTCCCAGAATTCGCATCGGGTATTTGTATTGGACGTTGTGTAATGTGGAATATATGGTACAATTGAAACTTAATGTGTAAATGTGTTGCCAACATACAATGTAGAGTAACATCTGAAAACTCGCTTGTCCACTTTTGTTTAGATTTTATTTCTTCAACATTTTTCCCGTGGCGACGATTCTAATGATATATAGCGCACCAAAGGCAATGTATTGTGTGTTTTATGGTGGCACTAAACGTTCTTTACAAAATTCAAAAACTTTCATTGAGAATCAAGTACTGAGTATTTCTTAAATTCACATGCTCTCGATTTTTATTTACGTTGACGGTAACCAATTCTTCTTCAAAACAACAGTTATGTGATTACAATAATGGATAAACAGTTTCGCATTTCCTGCACTATGTTTAATACAAATCATCATTCCATTAGTATTGAAGATATTAAAGGAAAAAATTACCGTAAAAATATCTAAAATCATAACATCACAGCACGTGATCCCGCACCCTGTAATATATTGTTTAGAAGCTATTGTTGCACAGGTAAGTGTTGTATTCATTGTGTAATGTTGTGGTAATTAATGTTTAAAAGAACATAAGACTACATATAATTTATGCAAAGATATAGATGAACAAACATATATTTTTCTAATTAATAAAATGACTCTTTATTGTTCTTCGTACAGTTTGTAACTCCCGACGAAAATAAAATTGCAAAAAAATGTTTTTGTTCCCTCCTCCTACGGCACTTCAGAGATTTGTTCGTGAAACAAACAATTAAAAAGTAAAGGCCTAAATATGTGTTGAGTAATTGATCGTAAATGTGTGTCTGTTGACATCGCGTGAGCAGGTATCGAATGTCACATCAGCATGACTTTGTAACCGTTGTCTCACCCTCCGCACGTCACAGTCAGTATTGATAACAACCGCAGGTGCATGTTATGTACGACGTGATCGGACAAAACCGAGCTTATTGTATATTATGCGACTAGCGAATACCAAAACGTTTGCCGTGGCACTCGGGAACTGCTTTTTATCCCGTCAACACAGTGCGTATGTGCCGTGAAACACGGTGCCGTGAAACATTTTTGATATCCAGTCAATACAATTTTTGTATTTTACAGCCATTTGTACGTGTTGACTGGATAAATAGAATAGTAGGTTAGTGCCGTGAATGGGAAAACATATCTGGCGCGGCACGGAAACGGGATGTGCTCGGTAGAGCCTCGCCCATCCCGTTTCCTGAGCCTTGCCATATATGTTTTCCCATTCACGGCACTAACCTCCTATTCTCTATCTAATTTCCATATTTCTGAACCAAAATATATGTTGTGACCACTCATTTGAACCGTCTCGGAGAGACGGTTCAAATGAGTGGTCACAACATATACTTCTGATGAGAAATAAAGAAATTCTTGAGCCTTGCCGGATATTTTTTCTATAACACCAAGGCCGTAGGCTACGGGTTCAAACAGTTTCCGAGTACCACTGCAAACGTTTGCCCGCAACTGGACATGGTCGAACGTTATTGTTACATTCCCGTCGAAAATATCGTTTATTTTATTATAGCTTACTGGGATTTGTTAGTGAAATATAACTTGATATTACACTGTTTGAAACCGTGAAAATGCGGTTTTGAACTGTGAAAATATCATTTTAAGAAGAACTACTTTTAAAAAAGCTGTGTAAATTTCTGGCATAGCGACCATGTGATAGCGAAAAGAGGCAATTCCAGAGTCGGGTTTTTAATTAAAATATTGGCCTGTTATTATGCCGAATTATTACCTAATCTTGCAACTGTTGTAGGAAGACAGTCGCCATAAGATCAGACAATCACAAAACTGTTATTTCAGCCCTCGTGACAGTGGGAATTCTGGGGGCCGTTTCACTAAACTTCGTAAGTGAAAAAGTATGATAGTCTGTAAATGTCACATTAACAATGTTTTCTTGCAAACAATTATTGGATTTACATTTATTGAGCATAGGCTGCATGTGCATCATATGCTCAATAAATGTAAATTCAATAATTGGAATGTGTAGACAATCCTAAATTTGCACATAGGAACATTTTAGTCGTAAGAAGTTTGGTGAAACAGGCCCCTGGTCAGCTCCTTGAATTGCCTAACAAACGGTCAATGTTGGTGCAGTACATTTATAGTGGGTAGATTCCTGTTGATAAATCGTATTACTCTCGTCAGTTATTTTAAATCCAGCTCGACACGAAATGCATCACAATGGCGGCCATTTAAGCGTGGCTTAAAATGTCAAATATATCAATAAAATGTGTATCAGCATAAAAATGTGGAAATATTTTGTGATTTCAGTAAATTAGTAAATTGGTCATGCTGTGGAATGAGCACAACCGCCCCTCCCCCCCCCACCCGCACCCACACACACACACATATATGTTCCCTATAGGTAATACGATGCGGGTGCTAATGTAAATACTAAATCAGCAAAGATAAATGTTGTTACATGTATATGGTCATGAAATAAACAGAACATTTGTTGTTTTTAGAGTAAGATCGAATTATTTTTCATCTGGTTCTAGTAACGTCATGATAAACATGCTGTGGCACAGCTCGATCTCAGACAATTAAATTGCTTTATTGGTACTTGTAATTTATAATAGATGTCCAGAAACGCGGATAATTTGGGCAAGATTAACGCAGACAGTTGTGTACCGCAGTGATTACAGAACAGTGATTGTCATCATCAAGCGCAAGTACATACATACATGTATGAGGCACCCATGGGATTTTGTACCCTCGGACATCTGCGTAATGTTATGAAATACGTTTACAAACTTTATAATATTTTGCATAAATAAACTCAAAAGTTGACAAAAACTTCAGAGTACATGCGGAATTTAATTCCGCATGTATTCTGAAATTTGTGTCAACTTTTGACGTCATTTACGGAAAATATTATAAATTTTGTAATCGTATTTCATGAAATTACGCAGATGCCCGAGGGTACAAAATCCCATGACGTGCCTCATATGTAAGCACAGTACATGTAAGTCGATTAATTCCTCGCTCGGTGAATATTTTAATTGCAAAAACGCAGCCGATTGTGCAACGTACTTCTTACGGACAGTATCATTGACACAAATTATCGGCGATCACGGAATGGACGGGAATGTCGTATATTCTCTCTAAGGAATATATAATTCCATTACGTGCAGCCATGGTCGTTAATAATGACATGAAACCTAATGTGCAAGATGCTAACTGCAGTTGAATAATTCAAATAAAATCGCATTTGTGTTCTGCCACTCCCAATGAGTATGTTCACGTGGTTACAACAACAACAACAACAAATACTGAAACTTCCAGAAGCTCTAAGATTCAAAGTACGATTTATGTTATGTTGTCCTTATTACGTACCGGATTTGCATTACATATGGCGCATCAAACGCGTCCTGTTAAGCTGTATTTGGTGGTATGGGTACTTTGGCCCAAACTTCTGTCGTTGTTGCGAAGAATCGATTTCCGTGTCTTCTGACGCTTTATAGGCAACAGGTTGCACTATATCGCTACACCACGCTACACAGTACAAATGTGCGTAATAGCATTTTACAGTTCGCGCACTAAAATATAGAACCAGATGGCCGCGGCCCGCATGTCGAGCCCGCCAAGGCATTTGATGGTCTCCGAGTGTATTTGAAGTTTGAATTAAGTGTTCAGTGGAGGTACATGTATAAGGTAAGTAAAAACCTTAACACAAATTTCATTTGACCTTGACATTGGGCATATATACCACATGGGCAGGCTATGGAATGAAAAGATGGCTGATGAAAAGGAACTATTGGAAGTTGGAAGTAAATTGGAGTAACAATTATGGAGATATAAGATATGTAAAAACTTTAACGCAGATTGTATAATAACGCAAACTTCTAATTCATTTGGGGCCGCATGAGTGGGACACAGCATGAATATATGGATGATGACTTAAGCATATGACGTTTCAATCAATGTGACTTAGGACTGCAGAGATATAAGGTATTCACAAACGTTAACGCAAATTTCGGACGGACGGACGGACGGACGGCCACCCGGACGCCATTGTGATTACTATGTCTCGCTTTCCGCAAGCGGGCTCGACACAAAACCTGCAGGGTGTTGACGTTCATACTTCGCTATATTGTTATTGACAGACAATTCTACAATATGACACAGATATATTACCAAACCCTTAGCTAATAAAGTGTGCATTAGCAAAATTCTTAGATCACTATCCTCGAAGCAGAAAGGAAACAAAGAACGTTTCAAACCCACATTTGAATAGACTACTCCGTCATAACTCGTAATGCAGTGTAATGAAATGTAATTAGATATATGTACTCAGAACTATGATATTTCCAGTTACAGTGAAACCTCTCTAAACCGGACACCCTGGGAGGTCCCCAGGGTGTCCGGTTTAGAGAGGTTTCACTGTAAATCAGGCATTTGATAATTCTGAGCCATAGTTATGTGCTAGGAGAGCATGAACATACATTATCACCTGTGATAAATGACCAAGACACCCAAGAAAAATAAGATCACAGGTGTTTATTGCTGTCCGGTTTAGAGAGGTTCCACTGTATATGTTTGGTATGGATGGATAATGCTGCATTCGCAATACAGGTTGCTGAACTAGACGAATTACTATGCAGAGGAGGTATAGATGGATGTACGTTATTTGAAGCCATGGAAAGGTAATGTCGTTACTGATACATGTATGTGGCTAAGACAGGAGGGATTATAAATTTTGCGACCAGTGTAGATCCAGATCAGCCTGTGCATCCGCACATGCTGATCAAGATCTACACTGTTCGCTATTACATCAATGATGAACACCTGTTATGCTTCTAACAAGTATTAGAGAACATTATCAGGCTGCAGGAGTGATCTATTTGATCAATAACTACACTGGTCACATATCCCATATGGGGTTTATGGGCTTTGCGTTCAGTGTAGATCCAGATCTGATCAGGATCTACACTGTCCGCCATTCCACCAATGAAACACCCGTTATGCATCTATCAAGCAATATAGATAACTATCAGGCTGCAGGAGTGAGCTATTTAATCAATCCCATAAACCACAAATATCCCGTCAACACGGTGCGCATGTGCCGTGAAACACGTTGCCGTGAAACACTAATCACTGCGTATGAATATGTGCGGTGGCTGGGGTTATTTATTGTTGCATTTTAAAGCCATTTGTAGGTGTTGACGGGATAACTAGAATAGTAGGTTAGTGCAATGAATGGGAAAACATATCTCTATTTCTCCAGTCACGGCCAAATATGACACCGGAAATCCGATGATAGTGAAGAACATTTGCTAAATTAATGTTGATGTAAGTTACAAAACACGGAAGCCTGTAATGATGATTGAATGCATAAAAGAGAACGATCAGACAACGATAACACGAGACATTGAAGACACGTGATTAGTACGCACTTCATAAATAGTTTTTTAATGTAATTAATATGACATTACATTGCTCGCCAAGAAATATGTTATTGATTGTGTCATTACCAGACATAAATTAACCTTCTGTATAGTCCACAGTATAGCAAGTAATGTAATACATTTACACCGCTTCACACTTAATGAATACAAATGTAATTGTTTTCACCCCACCCATAGTTTTGATATACAATGTACATATAACTAGAAATTATGTTTGTAAAACATGGATATCAAGGTGCATGATAACGTGGTTACAACAACAACAACAATTACAGAAACTTCCAGCAGTGCCTCCGATTCAAGGTACGTGTTCTGTTATATTGTCCTATTATGTAACGGATTTGGATGAAATATGGAGCGTCAAACGCGTATTGTGAAGCTGCATTTGGTTGTCTCGGTACCATGGCCCAAACATCTGTCGATTTTGCGGAGAATCGATTTCCGTGTCTCCGACACGGAAATCGATTCTTTGCAAAGTCTGTGCCAAACTCCATATACCACCAAATACAGCTCATGAAGACGCGTTTGCTGCGCCATATCTCATCAAAATCCGTTGCATATTAAGGAAAATATCAAATAATACTTACTTTAGAGTGTGCGACGTTGTTGTTGTTGTAACCACGTGATCATGCACTGTCAATACTGATGCGGAAATACTGATGCGGAAATCGATTCTTCGCAAAAACGACATACGTCCCGAAGTCCCGAGACGACCAAAATGGAGGTCATGAAGTCGCGTTTGTTGCGCCATATTTCATCAAAATCCGTTGCATATTAAGGAAAATATAAAATAATATGTACATTGGAGTGGGCGCGCTTTCAACACGGTCAGACATTGTTGTTGTTGTGGTAACCACGTGATCATGCACCTTGGATATGTCCCAGTGGCAAACTGGACTATAACTGGAGAAACCTTTCGACTTTACGACGTAAATGTACATGGACGGACGTACGAACGGACGGACGTACGGAACCTCAAAAACAACGCAATACGCTATCGCATACGGGGCATAATAACTGAATAAAAGTATGTTAGGTAATCCATACGGGCTAATGTAATTGGGGATCGTAGCTAGTTATTTCCCTTGGAATGTATTGTCCTTGAATATTGTGTTTGAAACCAAGTAGTTTGATTGGCTGAGCCTGTTGCGAGTTGTGTTTGCCAATATATATCAGAGCTCCAGATAAGGTGCGTATTTGCTTAAATACCCAATTAAAATTGCCAAAAAAAATAATTGAAATCAGAAGTAATGAGTATCAAAAAGCAATACCACAAATATAGCATATTTTTCTTATTTTCCATGAAAATACATCTTGGTATTTCATTAGAATTGTCTCCTAGGAGACAATTCTAATGAAATTCCAAGACATATTTTTCATTTCGAAGCAAACTATTCAATAATTGGTGTCTGTTGATGTGTAAACAGTAGTGTGATTTTATTTTACCCAATTAAAATTTTGAAATACCCAATTGCTTCAGAACGGATGGAGTGAAAATACTCAATTACTAATTCCTTATCTGGAGCCCTGGAGAATCATAACACATATGGTTGGCAGTGTATGTACTTCATTCACATACGTAACGATATGATAGGATTTCTACAAGGTTAGCGCAGTCGGTAGTTTGGCATGCAGTGGCGTCAGCGTGTAAGTGCACACACGAACGAACACATCGCTGAACCCACTATACACTACTATAAATGCCAGACGATAATAAGTTGCTGGAGGTCAATCGATGAGTCCAGAAATAGGTAAACCAAGTGTATTATTATATCATAGCCTCGTTTTCGTGTATAATAAATACATGATGGATTATTGCACGTGCATGAATGTCACTAAAAAAGTGTGTTTTGGTGTTTCAAAAATAGACATGTGTGTGGCTCAGTGGTATCGAAGCCGATGAATATCCGCATATTTGCAAAACTTTTGGTCTAGAGTTCGAACCTCACAAAACACATTATTTTTGTCGATAGTACTGTATTTTTTATGACTATTGCTGTATGACCTCAATGTGACATGATCGCCGAGAACATACTACCAGATGGTGCATGTACTGTATGCATGTCTAATGGTGGACACAAATGAAATGTGCATTTAGTTATTAAAACTTCAAAGTGAGATTAACTTTCTATAAATTTCTGTAAACTATCGCATGCAGAAGTTAATGCAATTTGTAAGAGCAACGCACAGAAAAGCAATATATAATAAAATAAGAAATATATAAATGTATAAAAACTAAGATTTGAACTCACTACGACATCATTGATATCGGTCGCTCTAACCCCTCGACTACATAAGACGTGGTGATAATTCTCCACATCAGATGGTAGAGCATCGTATTACGGATCGAAAGGTCCTGAGTTCCAATCCCGACACTGGCCGATTCGGCGTGTCCTTGGGCAAGACACCTTCGTGATAGCCTAGTACGGAGGTGTCTTGCCCAAGGACACGCCGATTCGGCGTGTCCTTGGGCAAGACACCTTCGTGATAGCCTAGTCCTATCGGATGGGGACTTAAATAGTTAGTCCCGACATGCAAGGTCATCGAGCCAGTGCCGTCGTTAAATCAAAGCATTTATCTCAAAATCACTATTGAAATGAATGCAGGCACGGTTATATTTACCTGTCTCACCTATTCTGTGTTTTGTTTATGACCGGCTTGAAGTAGCACGCTATCGTCTGCGGACGATACAAGGGTGTGGGATCACGTGATATATTGCTTACACTGGATTAATGGCGACGCCCTTGATGCCTCATGTAAATCTTATTTTTCATCAATACGACAGCGGTTTCTACTTGTAATGATGACCATGTTCAGGCCGTTAACACTACGAGTCCGCCAATAACAAAATATGCCCAACGTTGCTATGGCGCTGGCTGCCCGGCATCTTGCGACAAATGACCAAACCGTCACACATCTGGTAATTGTCACAATATCTTATCCAATCGTCGGCAAATTACCGGGGAATTGACAAGCGTGCATTATATGAGTGGCCGGGACAATTTATTTGAATTATCTCGCACAATTGGCGACAGATATAAACGACATCGGACGTCGGAATCAATATGACGGACATAATACCGGGCGCGCTCTCTCAGAAAATATGACGCATTGCATGCCCAACCAGTCAACCTCGAAATGTATCACTGCATTGGCGTTTGGTAATCTAAACAACCGCCTGCGTTACTCGTAGTCGATTTACATGTATTGAGCATAGGCTGCATATGCAGCCTATGCTCAATAAATGTAAATCCAGTGCCCAGACGTTTCTGAACATATATTGGTTATGCCAACCCGCAATGAACGTACATGTGTATTTTCAAATGAAGAAATTGACAAATGTTGACAAAATTAGAAGCAGGATATACGATAAATACAATATAATGTATAGTTTTCGTAATTCCGTCCGTCCGTCCTTCCCTGCGTCCGTCCGTCCGCCACCCACGTTAAAAGGTTTAGGTACCCATTATCTCTGTAAAAGTAAGGAGGGGAATCGACCTGCGCGCTGGCGCGTGCTTCCGGATATGTGAACAGTATTAAGGCAGCTGATTTCGCCTCGACCCAGGTTTTATTTACGTCATAAATTTCTTATTAGTCTACCGATTTGGATGAAATAAATCACATGGACTGCATGAACGTGTGTTGTTTCATAGATTGCTATCCATTTCCTGATGTTTCCAACCACTTTGGAACAGTTTCGAAAGAACTAAAAAATTGCCGTGATAAAGTTGACAGAGATCTGGAATTATCTCCCTTGTCGCATTGTGGTAATTTTCGCGTAAATGACGTCGATGTTTGTCCAAGCAAACATATCTCAATGCAATTTTCCATCAACTTTCGATGTACTATTTTTTTAAGAAAAATATTGCCTTTATTCGAAATTAATACTGGCGGCAAACGATGAGATGATACGTGTGGAATCCGACTTTATTTTGGTTTTGCCAATCAGTAGAAGTGAAAACCACATTAATTTGTATATGCATGTGACTGGAAAAATGGCGTTTATGTTTTTTCTGGACAGTCTAGCTCTCAAGCAACCTGATAGAAGAAACGCCATGAGAGTGTGTACCTAAAAACATGTGCGATATTACATGAAAAATATTTACAAAACTTACGATATTTTCCGTAAATGACATCGAAAGTTGCCGAAATTTGCATAGCAGTTGCGGAATTATATTTCTCATGTGCTATGAAAATTTCGGCAACTTTCGACTTCATTCACAGAAAATATCACAGTTTCTGTAAATATATTTCACTAAAAATCGCACATGTACTAAAGTACAAAACCACAAGATATGTCTCATATGGATCTTTACTGTGAATGAGTGACGAACAATGTAGACCCTGATCAGACTGCGCGGATGCGCAGGCTGATCTGGGTGTACACTGGTCGCATTGATTATAAGTCATCATTTCTCCAGAATCCAACACGTTTGTTATACATGTTTGTTTCTTTGTTTGTTTGTTGGGGTTTAACGGCCTATCAACTGCTAAGGTCATTTAAGGCCGGGTCAATGGGTTTAGTACCAAATCCCATATATTACCTATACAAGTACATGTACATGTTCAAGTACATATACAAATGGGGGGGGGGGTGGAATCGCAAAATCAGAACTTAATATTTACAATAAAAAAAATATATATTCAGCCTTGAAATCAGAATAATCCTGATCTGATGCCAGGTCCTCGCCACACGAGAATCACTCGGCCCCTCCCAAAAGCAGTGGGATCAGTAATAATCTTACTTCTTTTATAATGGGCAATAATCCAATTGAACTCCCAGGTAACAAAAGGGACAAAGATAAAAACGTACCTGAGGGCCAAAACATGCAAATCGTGATTCCTATAAGGAGGAAGCCCTACCGTTAATTTACGCCGTGTCTCGTTCGCCCGACCACCATCCACTTATATGTTATGCATGTATTCCATACGATAGTGTCTACGAAATGTGGGTCTTATTTTGAACTTTCCACGATTATTTAATCATACAATCAATACAATATAATTGCGTTAATATTGCCAAGAGTATCAACATTTACAAACATCTGTTGGCGATTCCAACTCGCAATCAAGCAATTTGATTGACTGAGCCTTAGCTGTAGCACAGCTCAAGCTCAGGCAATCCAACTGCTCGATTTCACGAGTACTATTCAAGTATTTCTAAATATGGTAATTGACAAATATTGGCAAGATTAATGCAGGTGGTACAAGCATCCGGCTCGGCCATTTTATTTATTTGAAACATGGACACGTCTTATTGAAACACGAGTCATTTGCTGTATATTATGGTTAAAGGTAATGCCAACTCAGTAGGCACAGAATGTTATTTATAGGAATTGAATATGTGTATCATTGTGTCACTATTCCACCAGTTCTAAAAAATACAAGTGCCCTCTATATAGATATAATCATTCAGTAATATTTATTTTACTGATAGTGACGCGCGGTGGTATCAGGCTATTTTGTAATTATGTATACTACTTAAAGGTACATGCCCACTCAGTAGGCAGAAACTGTTCTGTATAGGAATTAAATAAGTGTGTAATTGTTTCACGATTCCACCAGTTCTAAAGATTACGAGGGCCCGCATATAGAGAATAGTAGGTTAGTGCCGTGAATGGGAAAACATATCTGGCAAGGCTCAGGAAACGGGATGGGCGAGGCTATGCCGAGCACATCCCGTTTCCGTACCGCGCCAGATATTTTTTTCCCATTCACGGCACTAACCTACTATTCTATTTATCCCGTCAACACCTACAAATGGATGTAAAATGCAAAAAATAGTATTGACTGGATATCAAAAATGTGTCACGGCACCGTGTTTCACGGCACATACGTACTGTGTTGACGGGATAAACATATATAACCAGTTAGTAATATTAATTTTACTGATAGTGATGAGCGGTGGTATCAGGCTATTTTCATATGCAAATGAGGTAGGATATTTTTTTAATTATTTATACTAATTAAATGCGTCACTGAAAAAAAAGATATTTTCGACAGTTCATAAAAGTATGATCATTGGATATCAAAAGTAAATACAGAGAATAAATAGTAATGTCCGTTAACATTTTAAATAAAGAAACACGGTTATCGCCCCTGATACATGTAGCAGTGTCAATACGTGGGATAATGGTGAAAGAATGTTTATTTTGCCAGAAAATGTCTCAAATGATGTCTCTGGTATAAATACCATTGTGTGCCCACTGTGTGGGAATGTAGCTTTAAATTGCGTCACCTGAAAAAAATAATATTTTGGACAGATTATAAAGTATGATAATTGTACATCAACACATAAATGCAGAGAATAAATAGTAAATTCCGTTAACATTTTAAGGAAACACGGTTATCGCCCCTGCTATATACATCTGATATGAATAATACCAATCTATACGTGGGGTACTGGGGCCCGTTTCACTAAACTTCTTACGACTAAAATGTTCGTAAGTGCAAATTTAAGATCGTCTGTAAATTTCAATTTATGGATTTACATTTATTGAACATAGGCTGCATATGCAGCCTATGCTCAATAAATGTAAGTCCAATAATTATTTACAAGAAAACAATTTTAATGTGCAATGTACAGACTATCATAATTTTGCACTTACGAACATTTTAGTCGTACGAAGTTTAGTGAAACGGCCCCCTGGTGAATAAGTGTTTATTTTGCCAGAAAATGGTGATATACAGAACAGTTTGTGCCTACTGAGTGGGCATGTACTGTGAGTATGATTATCAACAACATGTCAGACAGTACTTACATGTGCTGTCTATAATTTCTGAACCTATCATTTAATACCCATATCAATAATACTTATTGTAATTCAAGCTAATGTTCTACGTATCTCACGCAGCAGTTTGCAAGTAATTCTGCAGACGTCGGTAAACTGAATATGAAATCGGCAAAACGAGACGAAAATTAACTGGGCGAGTGTATTCCTGGAGAAAAGATGCGTTATCGCGTATGTACGGAGTCCCGCCGGGGACATGGTTGTTTTTATTAATTCGTTCGCACGAAGTAACAATTTGTTCCCTCAATTTAACAATTCGTTCCCTCGAATTAACAATTCGTTCCCTCGAATTAACAATTCGTTCCCTCAAATTAACAATTCGTTCCCACGATATAGCAATTCGTTCCCACGAATTAACTATTCGTTCCTGTGGGAACGAATTGTTAAATCTAGGTAACGAATTGTTAAATCGAGGTAACGAATTGTTATTCCGTGGGAACGAATTGTTAATTCGTGGGACGAATTGTTAAATTGAGGTAACGAATTGTTATTCCGTGGGAACGAATTGTTATTTAGTGGGAACGAATTAATAAAAATAAATTATACGTCCCCTGCGGTGCTCCGCACGTATGAAACTGTACCAAAAATTATGATCGAGATATGTTTCCGTAAATGGTGTTGGAAAAGTATTAGCACAGATGCGAACTCTGCAGAGAATACTTTGCCAACTTTCGACATCATTTACTAACGTTTGGAGGTCTAGATCAGAAGAATAGCAACCTCATGGCATAATTATAGTATACTTTTTTCAGCGTCCACATAACATCAGTTTCTAAAATCTTATTTTGAAAATCTTTTTCAGAACACAACACCACCGCGTGCGCTAATCTACAATATTTGTGGAAAATATTTTTTTCTTAAATACTTGAATACCGTGCTTGAAATCAAGCAGCTTGATTGGCTGAGCCTGAGCTGTGCTACAGCTCATGATCAGCCAATCAAACTGCTTGATTGCGAGTCGCGTTGCCGATAGATGTACGGAAACGGTGAGATCGGGTGGACAAGGATAACGCAGCCCGTTGTGTAGTATATCTTATTTTCTCAGGAGCCGCCGCTCTCTATAAGATCTAGTCACCCAGAGTGGCAGACCTGGGTCTGTGTTTGGCGTCTGACATTTCCGAATCAATCCGAGTTGCAGACAAATCTGTAGTAATTCTATCAGTCGTGTCGTACGAGGCCTGTGGCAATCCAATGTCGTAACCTGGATCCTTATAATAATGCTTTCACTACGCTAAGGTAAGACAATGGTACAAAAGCGCGTATCGGATATGCAAAAGTACCGGCACAATGTAAGTACTAGCCGTAGTTACGTAATTGCACGCTGGACAGAATCCTTTGCAATTTGTATATCTGATCTACTTATATAAAATCGTGATTAACGTGACAGGATATACTGTATCTGAGTAATACTAATGTATTAGTTACCTATATATGTATTTATCACTGAATTACATTTGTTAATGCATTACAATATTTCTATACATTATATATATAGGGGCGAAACGACCCGGGGTGAACGGAAATAAGGGCGAAACGATCAGGAGTGCGAACGGGATTATGGGCGAAACGACCCGGGACCGAATGTTTTCCTGATGTAGGAAATATATATACCATTTCGCGGGGCGGAGGAATGTGGCCTAATACCTCCGAATATGTGGGTGATTAAACAACAGGGAATAGAGAGCTTTAGCAAGAGCTTTTCAAACGTCGCCAAAGAAATAGAACAATGAAACACTTATATTTCACGGCAATAGGTATGTTCAATACATAGAGAATAGAAGGTCAGTGCCGTGAATGGGAAAACATATCTGGCAAGGCTTAGGAAACGGGATGGGCGAGGCTCTGCCGAGCACATCCCGTTTTCGTGCCGCGCCAGATATTTTTTTCCCATTCACGGCACTAACCTACTATTCTATTTATCCCTACAAATAGCTGTAAAATGCAACACAAATAACCCCAGGTACGGCACATATTCATACGCAGTGATTAGGTCGTATTGACAGGATATCAAAAATGTTTCACGGCAACGTGTTTCACGGCACATACACGCTGTGCTGACGGGATAATATCAGTACAGTCGAACCTCCCAGAACGGCCACCTCTCTACAACAACACCCTCTCTATAACAGCCGCTATTTTATATCCCAAATGGACGATTTCCTCTGTATCAAACCCTTAGACTGCTGAGCACGGCAATTGTCGTCTGCTGCTGCTTTTTCCTTCTTTCTCAATAAAAACATGTTTTGACAGCATTTTAGAATCAATTCCATTGGAAACGATTCTAAAATACTGTCAAAGCATGTTTTCGATGAAGATTACCGAATAAAATAAATAAACAGCGGACAACACAATTTAATTCAGCATTAACCTCCCTACAACAGCCACCTCTCTACAACAGCCAGTTTTGCGTCTTCCCATGGGTGGCTGTTGTAGAGAGGTTGCACTGTATATATACACAACATATGGGTGTATAAACATGTACATGTAAGACATCGAGATTTAGAATAAATACCGCCGGAATTGGGAACAAAGAGAATGTGCGTACACTACAGTACTGCCTGCGCTAATCTTTCCAATACGTGTCTTTATTTCAAAACACTTGCATATCGTACTTGCAATCAAGCAGCTTGATTGGCTGAGCCTGAACTGAGCCCGATATGCCGCATATTCGTTTCGGAACATCTATTCGCAGTGCCGACGTGCAAGCAAGCAATTTGTTTGCCAGTGTGCCTCGCTTTGTTTATACAATCCAAGCCAAGCAATTTGTTTGCCATGCCCGCGCTGTTAGTTTTACAGCAAGCAATTTGTTTTGTGCCAGTACCTGCGCTTTAGTACCAGCAGAAGCAAGCAATTTTGTTTGCCAGTGCCGCGCTGTAGTACAGCAAGCAATTTGTGTGCCAGTGCCTCGCTGTATAACAGCCCAAGCAAGCAATTTGTTTGCCAGTGCCTGCGCTGTAGTACAGCAAAGCAATTTGTTGCCAGTTTGCCCGCGCTGTAGTGCCAGCAACAAGCAATTTTGTTGTGCCATGCCTGCTTAGTAACAGCTAAGCAAGCCAATTGTCCATGCCCCGCTGTAGTACAAAGCAAGCTTTAGCCAATTTGTTTGTTTGCCAGTGCCCGCGCTGTAGTACAGCAAGCAAGCAATTTGTTTGCCAGTGCCTGCCGCTGTAGGACAGCAACAACAATTTGTTTGCCAAGTGCCCCCGCTGTAGTAAAGCAAGCAAGCAATTTGTTTGCCATGCCCGCCTGGTAGTTAACAAGCAATTTTGTTTGCCAGTCCTGCGCTTGTAACAGCAAGCAAGCCAATTTGTTTGCCGTGCCCGCGCTGTAATACAGCAAGAAGCCAATTTGTTTGCCAGTGCCCGCCGCTGTCGTACACAGCAATTTGTGTCCAGTCCGGCCTGTAGTACAGCAAGCAAGTTTGTTTTGCCATGCCTGCCCTGTATTAAGCAAGCAAGCAATTTGTTTGCCCAGTGGCCCCGCGGTTCGTACAGCAATTTGCCAAGCCAATTTGTTTGCCATCCTGCGCTTGTAGTACACAAGCAACAATTTTGTTTGGCCAGTGCCCCGCTGTTAGTACAGCAAGCAACAATTTTTTGCCATTGCCTGCGCGTAGTAACAAGCAACCATGCCCAAGTTGTTTGTTTGCCAGTGGCCTGCGCTGAAGTACAGCAAGCAAGCAATTTGTTTGTCCAGTGCCCGCCTGATTTAAAGAAGCAACATTTGTGTGGCCATGGCCCTTGCCTGTAGTACAGCAAGCAAGCAATTTGTTTGCCAGTGCCTGCGCTGTAGTACAGCAAGCAAGCAATTTGTTTGCCAGTGCCCGCGCTGTAGTACAGCAAGCAATTTGTGTGCCAGTGCCTGCGCTGTAGTACAGCAAGCAATTTGTGTGCCAGTGCCTGCGCTGTAGTACAGCAAGCAATTTGTGTGCCAGTGCCTGCGCTGTAGTACAGCAAGCAAGCAATTTGTGTGCCAGTGCCTGCGCTGTAGTACAGCAAGCAATTTGTGTGCCAGTGCCTGCGCTGTAGTACAGCAAGCAAGCAATTTGTTTGCCAGTGCCTGCGCTGTAGTACAGCAAGCAAGCAATTTGTTTGCCAGTGCCCGCGCTGTCGTACAGTATCAACAATTTGTGAGCCAGTGCCTGCGCTTTAGTCACAGCAAGACAAGCAATTTGTTTGCCATCCTGCGCTTGAGTAACAGCAAGCAAGCAATTTGTTTGCCAGTGCCTGCGCTGTAGTACAGCAAGCAAGCAATTTGTTTGCCAGTGCCCGCGCTGTAGTACAGCAAGCAAGCAATTTGTTTGCCAGTGCCTGCGCTGTAGTACAGCAAGCAAGCAATTTGTGTGCCAGTGCCTGCGCTGTAGTACAGCAAGCAAGCAATTTGTGTGCCAGTGCCTGCGCTGTAGTACAGCAAGCAAGCAATTTGTGTGCCAGTGCCTGCGCTGTAGTACAGCAAGCAAGCAATTTGTGTTGGCTTTGCCTGCGCTGCAGATACAGCAAGCAAGCAATTTGTTTGCCAGTGCCTGCGCTGTAGTACAGCAAGCAAGCAATTTGTTTGCCAGTGCCTGCGCTGTAGTACAGCAAGCAAGCAATTTGTTTGCCAGTGCCTGCGCTGTAGTACAGCACGCAGCTATTTGTTTGCCAGTGCCTGGCTGCAGTCAGCAAGCAAAGCAATTTGTTTGCCAGTGCCTGCGCTGTAGTACAGCAAGCAAGCAATTTGTGTGCCAGTGCCTGCGCTGCAGTACAGCAAGCAAGCAATTTGTTTGCCAGTGCCTGCGCTGCATACAGCAAGCAAGCAATTTGGTGCCAGTGCCGCGCTGGTAGTCCAGCCAAGCAAGCAATGCATGCCGCGCTGTAGTAGCAGCAAGCAATTTGTTTGGCCAAGTGCCTCGCTGTAGTAACAGCAAGCAATCAATTTGTGGCCAGTGCCTGCGCTGTAGTACAGCAAGCAAGCAATTTTGTTTGGCCAGTGCCGCGCTGTAGTACAGCAAGCCAAGCAATTTGTGTGCCAGTCCTGCGCTGTAGTAACAGCAAGCAAGCAATTTTGTGTTGCCATTGCCGCTCTGCAGTAACCAGCAGCAAGCAATTTGTTTGCCAGTGCCGCGCTGTAGTACAGCCAAGCAAGCAATTTGTTCCAGCCTGCGCTGGAGTACAGCAAGCAAGCAATTTGTTTGCCAGTGCCTGCGCTTGTTTAGTACAGCCAAAGCAAGCAAATGTTTGCCAGTGCCTGCCGCTGCCGTACCTGCCAACAGCAAGCAAGCAATGTTTTTGCCATGCCTGCGCCTGTAGTAAGCAAGCAAGCAATTTGTGTCCAGTGCCTTTGCGCTTGCCAGTACAGCCAAGCAAGCCAATGTTTTTGGCCAGTGCCTGCGCTGCAGTACAGCAATTTGCAATCAATTTGTGTGCAAGTTTGCCACCGCTGTAAGTAACAGCAAGCAAGCAAATTTGTGAGCCATGCTTTGCGCCTGTAGTAGCAAGCAAGCAATTTGTGGTGCAGTGCCTGCGCGTATAGCCGCAAGCAATGCAATGTGTGCAGTGCTGCCGCCTGTAGTACAGCAAGCAAGCAATTTTGTGTGCCATGCCTGCCAGCCTGTGTAACAGCAAGCAAGCAATGGTTTGCCAGTGCTTGCGCTTTGCCATGTACAGCAATTGCAAGCAATTTGTTTGGCCAGTACCTGCGCTGTAGTACAGCAAGCAAGCAATTTGTTTGCCAGTGCCCGCGCTGTAGTACCCTGTACTACAGCGCAGGCACTGGCAAACAAATTGCTTGCTTGCACGTCGGCACTGCAAATAGATGTTCCGAAACGTGGCAAGATGAACGAAGCCAGTTGCGTAGTCTCCACCCGGATCGATATGTGCACTTGGATATTTGTGGACCATACTCATAACTCGACTTTTAATAGCAGTGTTTAATGACAGTAATTTCAGAAGTGATGTGTCACAGTTTATGGGCAGTAGTATTACATTTGAGTGTATAACATGGTTCATATTGCTGCCAGTGGCGTTCATATATCACACAGTCGCCTGCGCTAATCTTGGCAGTAGTATCAACGTTTAATGATACAGTGGAACCTCGATACACCGGACACATATGCAGCCTCTGTATCCGTAATTGCATGGGTCCCATTGCCATATATCTTTAATAATAACAACGCATGTTCATGTTCGCAAAGCACGTCAGCATGCCTTGGTATTGTCATATGCCTGATTTACAGTGAAACATCTTTAAACCGGACATTTCCCAGGGTGTCCGGTTTAGAGAGGTTCCACTGTATATGTTGGCAACGCCAACAAACAATCAAGCAATTTGATCGTTTGAGCTCGAGCCGTTGCACTGCTCAGGCTCAGTTAATCAAATATATTTCCAATACAGTATTCAAGTAATTTGAAATTAAGACATTGGCAAGATTATGTCAGAAGGTAGTGTATATCATTGCAGTATTACTATAGTCACCACTTTATCTACAGAGCCCCGCAGGGGAAAGTGATCTTGTTTTATTAATTAGTTGCCACGAATTAACAATTCGTTCCCTTAATTTAACAATTCGTTCCCACGAAATAGCAATTCGTTATATTGAGGCAACGAATTGTTAATTCGTGGGAATGAATTGTTAAATTGAGGGAACGAATTGTTAATTCGTGGCAACGAATTGATAAAAAAAAGAATTCTACGTGCCCTGTGGGGCTCCGTATTTATCTGAGGTGGAGAGCGAATGCGCTTAAAGTGTAAGCCTGCTATTGCATAGTTTCATTGCTTTCTAACCCGTTATTTGTATCGCGTAATTATGACGTCATAACTGTTGCGTACCTATTTCCGTTTCAAGTTCCTATCTCGACATGACTTCAACTGGTTGCCTTATAATTTTGACGATTTCATGAGAGCCGACATTATAGATGCATGCCCACTCAGTAGGCACAAACAGTTATTTATAAAAAAAATTATGCTTATATTTAACGGCGGCACTGGCTCTAGGACCTTACATGCCGTCTCCCAAGAATCGGAGAATGAACGGAGGTAGATACTTTTTGAGAGAAGCCGGTAATTCGTATTTACAGAACAACTACGAATTATCGGTACCCATTTACAGCTGGGTGAACTGGAGCAGTGTGGATAAGGTGTCTTGCTCAAGGACACAGCGCACGCCGCTAGTCAGGCTCGAACCCACGACCCTTGGATCAGTAGTCCGACACACTAACCATTACGCCACGGCCCTCCACGCTGTTATTTATAGGAATTAAATAAGTGTATAATTGTGCCTCTATTCAACCATCTCTAAAAATTACGAGTGCCCGCTATACAGATATAATCATTATAGTAATACTTATTTTACTGATAGTGACTCGCGGTGGTATCAGGCTATTTTCATATGCAAATGAGGCATGATATTTTTTAATTATTTATACTAATTAAATGCGTCGCCTGAAAGAATAATATTTTCGATAAATTGTAAAGTATGATCATTGCACATCAAAAAATAAATACAGAGAATAAATAGTGATGTCCGTTAACATTTTATGGAAACACGGTTATCGCCCCTGATATCAGTGTGGCAATTTACGTCTGATATAAAATGTATAATAATACCAATCACTACGTGGGGTAATGGTGAATGACAGAATCGCCAGGAAATGTATCTTATGATGTATAAATAATATGTTGTGCCTACTGAGTGGTCATGTGCCTTTAATGCAATGCCACACAATGCATCTGTCTCCAAAACTGCCTGATTTCAGGATCATCCTAAACTTTACGGCCTAGTAAAATACGAGACAATTTATATTAGACAACTGACAAGAAGCTTTTATCTCATTAGCGTGTCTACATCGCGCCATAAACGGTCGGTCTGGCAATAATGGGCTTATTACAGTTAATACGATTGGGAACAGCAAAATCCCAGACCAGCCTGCGCATAAGCGCAGGCTGGTCTGGGATTTTACTGTTCGAGATTCGATTCATAGCCTGCTTAGTTTGCATATAACGAGCAGTAGTTACACTGTCCTTGCATTCATAATGGAAACGCCCATTCAACGTATTGCGTTTACATCCCAGTGCATTACATTAGCCGACCGTTGTTGATTCGTTAAAGTTTGTTTGACGTCATCAAAATACATGACGTTCATCGTTCACAACAACGGTGCGTTTCCAGCAATTGCGACAAAATGTCGGTCGCAGCACATATTATGCGGGTTAAACTCTTTAAAAACACGGGTATTACGCCATAAAAATAGTTCTAATAACTTTATCGCCTTTGCAGTGTGATAAATGTTTAGTTTCCTGAGTTATGTTAGGCAGATCACGACATCATGTCGTTTGTCTATAGAGGGCATCTTGTGAACAATTATTGGATTTACATTTATTGAGCATAGGCTGCATGCGGTTTGTCGATCTCTAATCGACAAACCGCATGCAGCCTGTGCTCAATAAATGTAAATACAATAATTGTTTACAAGAAAACATTGTTAATGTGAAATTTACAGACTATCATAATTTTGCACTTACGAATATTTTAGTCGTACGTAGTTTAGTGAAACGGACCCCAGATATCCGGAACTGCCAGTTTTCGTAAGGTTTCTGAAAATGTGTTGTTCTTGTTTTTGTTGCTGCTGTGAAATTATCGCACTTTTTTTTCGCGAAACGCTTTCCACTCTAGATTAATTATTAGTCTATTTGTCATCCACAAACACATACTGCGAATAATTTCAGGACGTTCAGTCCTTTGATTTAGATACGGAAGCATTCATTTGTATATGTCCTTGAAATAGCATATTATGTCACGCAAATTTCTATGGTGGGGGGGGGGGGGGGGGGGCAGCCATATTGTCGTGCTACGGCTAAACGGCGAGTACGACCAAGAAAATAGTTCCCTGTGCCAACTTATCATATGGCGTTTTGGTAGGTCTTGATTTGTATCTAAAACTCTACATATATTATTATCTATAGTTTTCATACTGTTGGACTCAGTTTATCAGTTACATTTTGGAAAATATGAATCAAGACATTTCGTGCGTATGAATACATCAGCTAATATCTTTAGTTCTCACAATTAGGTAGCAGTGACCAGTTTAATAGCCGCCAATTTCGTACAATTTTTTTCGGGGAGTTTCAAACAGTAATTTATTCTAGACAAAACGTGCGGATGGGAATGGGTTTGCACCATCACAGTACATTCGCCTCTGGATGATGATTCTGAAAATATGCCCCACAAGTGATCAGTTTTTGTGAAGATAACATAATTCAGTACTTTCAGTACTTTGATTTGTACATGTGTCGTAAAACACGTACAGGATCATTTAGCCTAACATTGTGGTTGCATATCCTTATACTAGATGAATAGTTACGAACCGGTTCATCTTCGTCAATATTTCGCGCACATATTGCAATTATAGGCTGTGCGGTTGAACAAGTCAACCCAATATAGCTCACATTGAATGTCGCCGGTCCATTAAACAGTTGGGGAATTTCTCCGACTATGTCATGAGTGCAGTCACCGATGTATACAGTGTCAATTGAGGTCTCGTGTACTCGCGGAAACAAACACGCGGTGTCGTAACGAGCCGTCTCATCAGGATCAACACTTTTTGCAAATAATGTTCATATTTTTAAGAACAAAAACACCCCGTTTTCATAAATGGACTAGTCTGCAAATCATTTTGTGACGATTGGATTGGTTGCAAAATTAACATATCAAAATTCATTCCGGTTACTTAGGGTTGAAAGGGTGAAATAATAAATATCGCAATGGAGTAAGTATCTTCAGTCAGGATCTCCATATATTGTACAATTCTGTTGCACAATGTGGCAGAGAAATTTGAAGCGGACCAAGTTTAAACAAATCCCCGATGCAAATTTATCTGCAGAATTTTCAGACTAACTACATAAGTAATGCTACTGCATATACATTTGATATTGACGCACTCGTAGTGTTAACGGCTGGAACACGTGGTCATCGTTAAAAGGAAGAAACCGCAGTCGTATTGATGAGGCATAAGATTTACCGGAGACCTCATCGGCGCCGCCATTAATCCAGTGTAAATAACAGACCACGTGATTCGAAACCCTGGAATGGTCAGAAGCCCGTAAATGTCCTTATATTAGACAACAACGCTACCTTTCTAGAATTCAGCACATTACAATGGAACCTCTCTAAGCCGGACACCAAGAAAATGCCTGTGATCTTATTATTGCTGAGTTTCTTGGTCATTTATCTCAGGTGTCAATGTCTGTTCGTGATCGCTTAGCACTCAAATATGACTCAGAATGATCAAACGTCTGATTTACAGTGAAACCTCTCTAAGCCGGACACTCTGGGGACCTCCCAGGGTGTCCGGTTTAGAGAGGTTTCACTGTATTTACTGAATTGCAACTTGCGGAAATTAGAACATTTTAGATCCTCTCGGTTGGGCTTCAGCAGGCCATCCTGGGACTACGATGATCGCAGATGCCAAAAGGTACAGTGGAACCCCTCCAACCCGGACATAGAGAAAAGTGAGTGGTGCATAATATTGATAGGTTTCATTGCCGTTTATTTCCGACGATACTGTATGTTCATGATCGCAAAGCACCCACGCGTGTCTTGAAGTAGGCACAAGCCTGTTGTACAGTGGTACCTCTCTAAACCGGACACCAGGGTGTCCGGTTTAGAGAGGTTTCACTGTGTATTTGCCCACAAGACTATGTGCGGCTGTAGCTAGATGAACGGGGCTTACGTGTTTTGCGACCAAGGTACATGTAGCACCATATCAGCCTGCGAAGATTACAGTAACTGTGCTATAATATCAGGATCTATATTGACAAGAAATGCCATAAGCCCCATTTCCCCCAAACATGTCACCTACAATGTATATGTGGTTCAACCGTAATAATGGCATTCGTATGAATAAAGCGACATTTTCCCTGACATACACTGCCACCTGTGTTAATCTTGCCGATATTTATCAGTTTCTTTATTTCAAAATGCTTCAGTATATTGTGCGATTGAAATAAATCAGTTTGATTGGCTGAGTCTGAGCTGTGCTACAGCTCAGGCTCAGGCAACATGTAGCTGTGGTGGAAGAATTCGGCCTATCGCACGGGACTAGTTATTGGTCTGATGCACTACCACCTCCGCTATTCTTGCTTATATTTGTAAAGTTCTTTCTTTCGAAATACTTGACAATTGCGCTTTAACCAAGCAGCTTGATTGGCTGCGCCTGAGCTGTACCACAGCTCAGGCGCAGATAATCAAATTGCTTTATTGTGAATTGGTATTGCCGATAGATGTTCAGAAACGTTGATACACAACCGCCTGCGTTCATCGTGTTCAAATGTTCGGAAACGTTGATTAACGCAGGCCGTTCTGTATAATTATTATGGTAGTGATATGCATATTTCACATCGTTATTTGTCAACCATTTCAGTTGTCATTAATTGATTATGAAAACTGCCTGATCAAGGTGCATGATCACGTGGTTACACCAACAACAACGTCGCCCACTCCAAAGTAAGTATTATTTGATACTTTCCTTAATATGCAACTGATTTTGGTGAAAAATGGCGCAGCAGACGCGTCTTCATGAGCTGCATTTGGTGGTCTATGGAGTTTGTCAGAGACTTACGTCGTTTTTGCGAAGAATCGATTTCCGTGTTGGAGACACGGAAATCGATTCTTCGCAAAAACGACAGAAGTTTGGGCGAAAATACAGAGACCACCACAAAATGCAGCTTAACAAGACGCGTTTGATGCGCCATATTTTATCAAAATCCGTTACGTAATGAGGACGCTATAAAATAATACGTACTTTGAATCGGTACTTGTTGTTATTGTTAGTACCACGTGATCATAAACCTTGCTGATTGTATCAGATTGGTACAAAAGATATGCCAGTCATCTGCTTAAAGGCAATATTATAGACTGATAAACGCATTTAGATGCCAAACATCCTATACTTGCGTAATGGTATTATCTAAGTAGGGCAAACTGGTCATTGTCTGTCATTGCGCTTCCTCCATAGAATGTGTCTGTCAACACAAGCAATTGTTTATGGGTTACATTTCATCAGTTATTTGTTTTTGCAGGATTTTATCTGATGGCCAAATTGTTTTATGTTTGACACATTCTGTCGATGCACATTAATTACGTTTCCTCCGCCATCATATATAATTATAATGGTTGCATGCTTTTATGATAGAGAGGATATACAATTGGGTCAGCGTGTAAGTGCACACACGAACGAACACGACAGGTTGGTTCCAACCTGTCGTGTTCGTTCGTGTGTGCACTTACACGCTGACCCCACTGTATGTGCGCATCTCATTGAAGGACTACGTGTTATGTAGAGTCGCTGGACTTTTCCATGCGTTTACGGAGTTGCCGTCTCTACATGTAGTTCATTATTGTAATATTTTTATCGTTCGGATTTCCCGACTCTGTTGTAACTTTAAAATTTAGTTGCATTACATGCCGACCACTTTGTGTATCTTGACTGTTATTTATAATTTACAGTCACATGTTCAAGTCCAAGAGTCGTTTTTATCCCGTCAACACAGTGCATATGTGCCGTGACACACGGTGCCGTGAAACATGTTTGATATCCAGTCAATACTATTTTTGCATTTTACAGCCATTTGTAGGTGTTGACGGGATAAATAGAATACAATGTAGTAGGTTAGTGCCGTGAATGGGAAAAATATCTGGCGCGGCACGGAAACGGGATGTGCTCGGCAGAGCCTCGCCCATCCTGTTTCCTAAGCCTTGCCAGATATGTTTTCCCATTCACGGCACTAACCTACTATTCTCTATAACAGTGGCTCAACAATAAAAAATTGAGCCATAATAAGTGACGAAAGTACATTTCCGTAATATAATTATAGCACATCCCACAGGGGAACTGATGGCACTTTCATTCTAGGTACATCAGAACGCACTGTCCGGAAATCATGCCAGTGACTGTGAGTGAACTCCATGAAACGTGTCGATATTATCAGCCCCTCTATTATTGTCCATAGCCCCAGAGTCACGACATCGAGCGCAGAAACACTTGTCTGGTGTTACATGTACCTGTATTCTAGTACAAGCAACCTACTGACACATTTCCCGATATGTTTTGCGCAGCACACTGGATCAAGGTGTATGATCAAGTGGTACTAACAACAACAACAAGTACATAAACTTCCAGAATCCATCCGATTGAAAGCACATACATTTATTCTTTTATATTGTCCTTATTACGTATCGGATTTTTATGAACTATGGACATCAAACGCGTATTGTTAAGCTGCATTTGGTGGTGTATTTTCGCCCAAACTTCTGTCGTTTTTGCGAAGAATCGATTTCCGTGTCTCCTCCGACACGGAAATCGATTCTTCGCAAAAACGACATAAATCTGTGCCAAACTCCCTGGACCACCAAATGCATCTCATGAAGATGCGTTTGCTGCGCCATATTTCATAAAAATCCGTTGCATATTAAGGAAAATATAAAATAATACTTACTTTGGAGTTGGCGACGTTGTTGTTGTTGTTGTTGTAACCACGTGGTCATGCACCTTGTGGATAGGAACTTAAAGATGGGGTCCCGTACATCAGGATGTATTGCAGGGGTTACATGAATCTGTTATTGTTTCAACCAGTAGATACATGTACATGTATGTCATTACTGTACACGAATAGCGATTAATTTGTATTACCTGGTACACTTATTGTCATTATATTTCGTTATATGAAAGACGGATTTTAATCATTTTGAGGGGAGATAATCACGTTATCTCAAAATATTGACAAACATCAATATGTATTCAACAGAAATCAGTATTTATTCGTACAATGCATTTTCTAGTGTACAAAAAGCAGTCGTTATTAAGTTTATACACACTATTCATTTAACTAATTAAAACTAATCACCATTTCTTCACATGCACTGATGATCACCACTACCGATACGAAATTGAAATATTAGTTAATACGGTGTAAAACGGACACTTCCATGTGGAATAGTTACATATTAATTAGGTATCCGCTTTATTTCAGTCAATATGTATTTCTGACGCATTATATAAATATCACGCAATCTGATTGGCTGATGGTCATACATGGCTGATGGTCATACATTACAGGTACATATATATCATTGTTGATGAACGGTCGCAAATTATTCAATATGTATTCCTACGCCAGTAGTAAAGGAGTGTATTAGAAATAGGTTAACCGCATTGTATTTTGAAATTTGTGGCGTATATCAGAAAATAATAGCTCGGAAAACATGTTTAATGGCTCCGCTAGCGCGTCGCCATTAAACATATTTTCCGACCTATCATTTTCTGATATACGCCGCAAATTTGAAAATTACAATACAGTAAACCCTATATTTTACACAATTTGAGGGCATCTACCTTTAATATGTTTTGACAAGTGAAGCTTCTAGTCAGCTACGTCATGCAGACAAGTTTGTCAAGATTAAAATGTGTGCGTGCTCAATCATACAGACAACAGCAAACCAAATTGCACAGGCACCGACTTGGAATGGTCAGTCGGCACAACAGATTACGTGACTGTGTGTTAAACTACTGTATGTTTCACGAAACCTGCCCAAATTTCACGGCCATATAAACAATGCAAAACCAATAGTTTCATTTATATAATTCTACCAATATTTAAGAATGAGCCTTCTTTGTTTTCCTTCATATGGTTTTCAGACATGACTTTTTAATCTATGTATTTAGTCTTTGATGTGTAATCATCATACTTTATAATATGTCGAAAATGTTATTTGTTCATGTTACGCATTTAATTAGTACAAATAATTAAAAAACATTCATGCCTCATTTGCATATGAAAATATCCTCATACCATGAGACTACATGCATCAGCAAAATAAATGTTACTAAATAATTATAGCTGTTTAGGGGGCTGTCGTAAGGTTTCTAACTGACGGACTAGTGACACAATTATATACTTATTTAATTCCTATAACGAGCATTGAGTGCCTTCTGAGCGGCATGTACCTTTAACATATCGATGGTCTAGTAACATAAGGTCGTAACTGCTATGCTAAAGCATAGCACTTACGACCTTATTTTACTAGACCATCGATATCAAAATCCATTCCAGTTATGGAGGGGTGAAATGTAAAGCAATGTAAAACATAACCTAGTAATGCTGGTTCTCTGTAAATCTACAAGTCATTTAACGTGACAGCCAGCATATTAAGGTTACGTCTTTGCATCGGATTCCTTTTACTCAAATTACTATAATGTTCTATTTACGTTTCAATAACTTCTAGTAGACGTCTAAACACCCTATATAGAGAATAGTAGGTTAGTGCCGTGAATGAGAAAAAATATCCGGCAAGGCTCAATAATTTCTTTATTTCTCATCAGAAGTATATGTTGTGACCACTCATTTGAACCGTCTCGCCGAGACAGTTCAAATGAGTGGTCACAACATATACTTTGGTTCAGAAATAAGGAAAATAGATAGAGAATAGTAGGTTAGTGCCGTGAAGGGGAAAACATATCTGGCAAGGCTCAGGAAACGGGATGGGCGAGGCTCTGCCGAGCACATCCCGTTTCCGTGCCGCGCCAGATATGTTTTCCCATTAACGGCACTAACCTACTATTATATTTATCCCGTCAACACCTACAAGTGGCTGTAAAATGCAAAATTAGTATTGACTGGATATCAATTCAATTCAATTCAATTCAATTTATTAGCAGTTAAGCACAACGTGCTTCTCGCCGTATTTAGATGTTTTGACGGTTCGAGAAGAGCAATGAAAACACAATGTTAACACTGTGTAAAATGTACAAGTGATGACATAATATTATATTGCTATTAACATGCAAAGGCTGTTGCATTATGCTACGGTGTATGAATCTATCACAGCAATAACGAACCGCACTTGATGCAACAGACCCACAACCACACACACACAGCCATTCCATGTCGCAAGCAATCAAGTTCATTGTAAACAGTGTTAATAGGAGTAAACATATTTGATAATGTACACGAAACTAAGGTAAAGTTTGATGTTCCACAGAATCGTCTTAAGCAAGACGATCTTGGAAATTCAAACTTCACGGGATTTATTAAAAAGTTGAATCTTACAATTGCAATAATTGTGTGGTAATCTTGGCTTTTAAAACAACGGGACCATGCACTGTGAGCCTCAACGCCTGTGTCGTAAACTATTACATAATTCCAACCTGATCTAATTTTGCAAATACTACAATTTTATTGTGCTTGAAAGCAGATTGATTCACTGAGCCTGAGCTGTGTTACAGACTCAGGCTGAGATATCAAAAATGTTTCACGGCACCGTGTTTCACGGCACATACGCACTGTGTTCACGGGATAATAGTGAATCTTACATTGCTAATAGTGTGTATCTGGCTTTTACAACGGACCATGCACTGTGAGCTCAACGCCTGTGTCGTAAACTATTACACTACCACCTGAGCTAATTTTGCAAATACTACAATTTTATTGTGCTTGAAAGCAGATTGATTCACTGAGCCTGAACTGTGTTACAGCTCAGGCTGAGATAATCAAATTGTTTGAATGCGAGTTGGCATTGCCAATACATGTTCAGAAACGTTGACAATTTTAACAAGACAAGATTAACGCAGGCGATTGTGTACACACTGATCAACCTGCGCGTCCGCGCATGGTGATCAGGGACTACGCTAATCGCCTGTCACTAACTGGAGCAACTTAACTGCGCCCAATAGAGCTATTGAAAACTACAAGAAATTTTCAGTTTTAGGATAAATTTATTAATTTTTATTATACTGAATTTATTACATTATCACAGCCATTTTGGCTGTGATAATGTAATAAATTCAGTATAATAATTCTGTATTACTTTTAATCATCAACTATATGTAGTCGTTAGTTCTATATGAAATAATGCATTTCGGGAAAAATAAATGATTACTCCCTCAAGGTATACTTTGCTAGAAATGTATACTTTGCAATGTTGATGAAATAGGCTACAGAGCTCCAGATAAGGTTTGTGTCTAAAGAGTATTGTACTCTCTGATTGCCAATTAAATGCGTATTGTGTTTTTGCAAATGGATTTTCTTCATAATTAAATAGGAACAAATGATTAAAACATAACACAAATTTAACCATTCACTTAATAGAGTATATTATTATGTATTCACTATTTATACTGTAAAACTGTACTGTGTTTATACTTAGTTGAGCTGCAAAAAGCAAACAGTGTTGACAATTTATTTAGTTTAGCTACAAAATGAACAATTCGTTCCCTCAAGTTAACAATCCGTTCCCACGAATTAACAATTAACAATGGGAACGAATTGTTAATTCGAGGGAACGAATTGCTAAATTGAGGGAACAAATTGTTATTTCGTGGGAACGAATTAATAAAAAAAATCCATGTCCACTGCGGGGCTCCGTAGTGACCAGTGTACCTCCTGATCGAGTAGCACACTAATTTAGCCTCATAACGATTTATTTAGTTAGAAGTATGACGTGTGTTTTATTGATGAAATGGCGAACGGTGCATATCCTGATCAGACTGTGTGGATGCACAGGCTGATCTGGATCTACACTGGTCGGAAATCCCATAAACCCCATTTCTCCAATGACAACCATATGTATGCACCATTTATGGTGTCACACGCCGGTGACCGTGATTTATGGTGCTATAAAGACGGCGACGGCACATCTGTTATTGTGATTGCGGGCCACAGCCGTGGTGAGCAATTGGTCTGACGGTACCGGAATCACAGACTGTATTATTAGCACGGGAACAGTTAAATAATTATCGGCACCGCATCAATACGTTTATAATTGAAGGGATCGGTGAAAGAAGTGGGCTATGTCTGTAAGAGACTTGGCCCATTTCCCTTCAAGTGACTACGTCCGGTACTGGAATTGCCTTCCTGTCCGCGTTTACATGTACCGCATCGCCGTGTTTCGCCGTTATTGCTACAACTCAGGCTCAGCTACTCAAGTTGCGTCATTTCAAGTATTTCGAAACAAGGATATTGGCAGATACAGTGGAACCTCCCTAAACAGGACACCCTTGGAGGTCCCCAGGGTGTCCGGTTTAGGCATGTTCCACTGTAAATCAGGCATATGACCATTCTGGGACATACATATGTCTGTTGCAATCATGAACATGCATTATTATCTGAGATGCGTTACAAAAGAAACCTGTCAAAATGAGATCTCAAATATTTTCTGTTTTTTTTTTAGACACAAAGCTTATCTGGAGCTTTGATCGCTTAGAGAGGTTCCATTGTATTGAAACGATTAGCGCAAGAGGTAGTTGTACGATGACAGGCAATACAAGTACATGTAGAAGAGCTGTCGAAAACAGACTTGACGTATACAATTGGCTTTTGGTGTAAGTAACTTTGGCTTAATTAAGTAAGATAGCAGAGCTCCAGATAAGCTTTGTGTCTAAGAGTATTGTACCCCATGATTTCAACTTAAATTCGTATTTTATTTTTTACGAATGCATTATTGATTTTCTTCATGATTAAATAAGGAACAACTGATCAAAAGATAAACCAAATAATATAATGTAACCATTCACTTATTTGAGTGTATTATTACTTATTCACTATTTATACTGTAAACCGGTTGAAAATTCACTTAGTTGAGCTGCAAAAAGCAAACAGTGTTGGTTGAAAATTTACTTAGTTGAGCTGCAAAAAGCAAACAGCTTTTTGCAGCTCAACTAAGTACATTTCCAACTTTATTACGGTAATTCCTCTACTCATTGTGTAAATCAATGCGTATTTTCACATTGCTGTGGATATTGTGTACTCCCACTGTTGATAATCAATGCGTATTCAGCCAAAATAAGTGCGTAAAATACGCCAATATGCACCTTATCTGGAGTCCGGTAGAGTAAGTAGGTCATCCACTAGTCTAAGATGACACACGTGGTCTATTCCTCCACCAGGGACCTATTTATCCTCATTATTGCAGGCATAGAGTGCTTGTCGATGATATAACGTCAATCTTTATATTAAATATTCGACCACATGGTCTTAAAGACCATGTGGTCGAATATTTAATATAAAGAGTGACTTTAATAACGTATTCGTGGAACAAACATGTAGAGCATCAGTTAAAAGTGTGCAAGTCTGTATATGTCACAATTCAAAACCAATACACAATCACCTGCGCTAATCTTGCCAATATTTGTCAATTTCTTTATTCAAAATACCGTCAAACCTGTGAATAAAGGCCAGCCATGGAAGTGAAAAATCGTGGTCTTTGTTCACAGGTGGTATTTATTCACAGGGTCATTTATATAGTAATTGTGTCATTGTGACAACACAAGTGTGGCCTTTACAGCCAGTTGATTGCTTTTCGGAGGTGGTCTTTAGCACAGGTTCGACTGTACAGTTGAATCTGTGTTAAAGGCCACCTCCGAACAACAATTACCTGTCTATAGCGAGTAAATATGAGACTCAGCCATTGTCCATCCTCTACATGATACACATGTGCTTTGTTTGCGGTTACAATGTTGTGTATATCATGACTTTGTGTGGTAAGACGAGAAACTGTTTAGTTTAAGTCACATAAATATTCTTCTTCTTCTTCCTGTTTATAGCAGCCGCGCTTTTGTTCCCCAATTAAACAATTACATGTACACGTACTACATAAATGACCCAGAGAACAAGGACCGCTTGTGAACAAAGGCCAGAATTTTCTCTTCCCACGGATGACCTTTATTCACAGGTTTGAATGTACTTGATTATTGTGTTTGAAATCCAATAATTATGTTGATTGAGCCTGAACTGTGCTACAGCTCAGGCAATCAAAAATTGATTGATTGCGAGTTGGCATTGCTAATGGATGTTCTGGGCAATATTAACTCAACTTCAAGGGACACTACAGAAAGGGTTAACTCAACTTCAAGACACTACAGAAAATCGCCCAATTTTCCAGTAATTCATGATAATTTATTACTATGATCATTTAATTTATTACTATGATCATTTAATTTATTACTATCATCATTTATTACATCATTTATTACATATTTATTGCATCGTTTATTACACCATTTATTACATCATTTAGTACTATGATCATTTATTACTATGATAATTTATTACTATGATCATTTCATTTATTACTATGATCATTTATTACTATGATCATTTATTAATATGATCATTTATTACTATGATCATTTCATTTATTACTATGATCATTTATTACATAATTTATTACATCTTTATTACATCGTTTATTACATCATTTAGTACTATGATCATTTATTACTATGATCATTTATTACTATGATCATTTCATTTATTACTATGATCATTTATTACATAATTTATTACATCTTTATTACATCGTTTATTACATCATTTATTACATCATTTAGTACTATGATCATTTAGTACTATGATCATTTATTACTAACTGTCACTATTATAATCGTAAATTTCATCAGCTGTTAAATCTGCATGCACCATAACTTCATTTATGAAGGATTACCTTATCATGAAGAATAGCTACTTTAAATTTGACAAGGCCATAAAAATGTCCGGCAGAGAGAAATTCCATTGTACTTCATGTATATAGGGACTCCAATCCAGACATCAACATGTATGTACTAATCATTAGTTTAACTACAATTAAATGAGTAACACTAAATTTAATATACATGTAATGTTAATTAGTGTTCATAATCGTAGAACATTTTTTTTTACAACATTCTTATACTTTTTCAGGCGTCTCATACATACAGGTACATGTACATGTACGTACGAATGAATATCAGGATTTTAATAATAAACATGGACTAACTTTGTTTTCTTTTCATCGATTCTTCCTGAGGCCCGGAACCTTTATAAAACTGTACTGTATACAGTGGAACCTCTCTAAACCGGACACCCTGGGAGGTCCCAGGGTGTCCGGCTTAGAGAGGTTTCACTGTAGATCAGGCATTTGATCATTCTGAGCCATATTTCAGTGTGCTAAGCGATCACAAACAGACATTAACACATGAGTTAAATGACCAGGAAACTCATCACAAATAATATCATGGGTGTTTTCTTGGTACATGTATCAGGTTTAGAGAGTTTCCATTGCATATGCAGTCATCCTTAACCCTTTCACCCCTAAGTAACTGAATGGGCTGCGATATGTTAATTTTGCAACCAATCCAATCATCGCAAAATGATTTTCAGACTATTCCATTTATAAAAAGGGGGTATTTGTTGTTCTCAAAAATATGAAAATTACTTTCAAACAGTGCAGATCCTGATGAGACGGCTCGTTACGAGCCGGCTCATCTGGATCTGCACTGTTTGCATAAACCGATATAGCGGGCTTTCGGGTTCAAAGGGTTAGTATGTGATACATCCTGAGATCCAAAGTTGATACACTATAGTTCCAGGCGGATTTCGGCCAGTCTACAGACAGATTACATGTAAGCCACGTGGATATGCATATGTATCGGTTAATGTCGTGGAGATACCCACTGCAAGATTCTCAGTCGACTCACAACAGTTGATTTACATTAGTATTCATTCTGTTACAGCAGGTCCGTAGCGGTGAATACATTAATGCCACGGCGGACTATTGAACGAGGGCCTGTGGCCTCCCCGGACCCGCCAGCAAAAATAATCAACTTACTGTCTGTTCAACGTTGTTCTGCCGACGAACTTTTGGCTATTAAACACATTAAATCTAAAAAATATTTGAAAGTTAGTACTTTTTCATTAATAACAAAAGTCACCCTCCCAAAAAAATGTTGTTTGATGAAATTCCATCAAATATTGATTTTATTGCGAAGAAACGATTTTCCTATGGGAATTTAACATAGGGAGAGTCAATTTCCTAAAGGATCAAAACACGAACTAATTTGGAAATTGACTCCGAAACCTGGCGAGATAGCTTGAAAATGATGTAATTAAGAAAACAAGTTAGATTTTGAAAATCGGTCCACAAATAAAAACACATTTTAAAAAAATTATTTTTAGCCCCCATGTTAAATTCCCATAGGAAAATCGTTTTTTCGTAATAAAATCAATAACATTCCATCAAATATTTGTTTTGGGGGAGGGTGATTTTTTTGTTATTTATAAAAAAGTACTTACTTTTAAATATTTTTTTAGATTTAATGTGTTTAATAGCCAACAGTTGGTCGGCAGCAAAACGTGGAACACAGACAGAGGGCCCTCAGGTGTTTCCTACGTCCATGGGCCAAAATAGTGCCACGGTGCGCCCCCTGGCTGCCGTGGTGGTGTATACGGCAGTGAAGAATGTATTGCAACTCAAAGTGAGTCTGTGTTTTATTTTTATTTGTAAATGTATATACCGTCTCTCGTAATTCTATATAGAAATATATTCTACAATGGTTATGTGTTGTGCTGTACAATTTGTGAGACGAACATAAGTAAACAACTACCATATGTCCAGTTTCGAGTGGTTAACGGTCAGACAGACTAATTCCCGGTTCTGTTGCCGAGTCATGATCGGGCAGCGCTGGTTAAGTCGAGATATGTACGTAATATACACTACCGACTGCGCTAATCCTGCCAATATTTGTCAACGTCTTTATTTCAAACTACCTGAATATAGAGCTTGAAATCAAGCAGCTCGATTTGCTGAGCCTGAGCTGTTGCACAGCTCAGGCTTAGACAATCAAGCTGCTTGATTGCGAGTTGGTATTGCCAGTAGATGTTCAGAAACGTTGATACACAACCGCCGGCGTTAATATTGACCAGGTTACCAACGTTTACGAACATCTATATATTCATTATAAATTATGTATCATCTGAATTGCATGGTGGTACACGCCGGTTTCTGTGATTTATGGTTATGTATTTTTGTCCAGGTATTGAAAAGAGAAATATGAATATGAATGTGTTTATAAGGTCATTTAGATACGAGACATGTGTCTCAAGTCTCACCCCAAAGACCAGTGGGATGGAAATACTATAAAGGCATTTTTGACGCCTTTTGCGAGGTTTGGAAGTCCGGCCACAAACCCATCCAAACTTTGTATTGCAAATTTGTTCGTATTACAAGCATGCATATCATATACGATATCGAGACGATTCTCAGGCACCATGCACACATGCGCGTCTCTGGTTTGACAGTCGAACCTATGCAAAAAGCCACCTCCGAATAGCAATCACCTGTCTATAGCAGCCACACTTTAAGATTGCGCTTGAAATCAAAGCGGTTTGATTGGCTGAACCTGAGCTGTGCAACAGCTCAGGCTCAGACAATCAAATCGCTTGACTGCGAGTTGGGATTACCAATACATTTTGGAGAAAAGTTGATAACCTGGGAAAGCTTAACGCAGGCTCAGACAATTACTTTGCTTGCTTGCTAATTGGGATTGCCAATTCATTTTCAGAAACGTTGATAAGCCGGGCAATATTAACGCAGGCGAGTGTGTACCACGCGTGAATCCACACGCGCCTCTAGCGGGAGAATATCACAATTCGATTATGCGCGGATGATTCAAATAAACGGCAAATGAATGATAGGTTTATTGCTTTTCGCAAGATGAAAATAGTGGTTTTATTGTCCGTGTGTTACGTTTTATTGCGCGTACGTCAATGTGCACACTCGTCCAGGGATAAATTACGTTATCTATTCAGCACGGCAAATTAACTATCAGGACATCTCCTAAATTATATAATAAATTTGCACGCTGATCAATCAATTATGTTCTTGTTTTTGTCTCATTTCACTTGAATTCATGATGTGATGACTAATTGGTATCGTCTTGAACATAATTATGTCATTGTGACGGAATAATTTGGCGTATTGCTAGAGTTAGTCTCTCTTGAACTGTAACCGATTTCATCAAAAATGCAAAGTATACTTATCTTGCTAACTTGAAGTATACTTTGAGCGAGAAATATTCAATTTAAGGATACATTTATTATTTTTATTATACTGAATTTATTACATTATCACAGCCATTTTGGCTGTGATAATGTAATACATTCAGTATAATAGTACTGCAAACTTGTAATCATCAAATAAATTCAGTCGTTAGTTCTACATGAAATAATGCATTTCAGGAAAAATAAATGATTACTCCCTCAAAGTATACTTAGCTAGGTAAGTATGCTTAGCAAGTTTGGTGAAATCGGCTACTGATACACTACCACCTGCGCTAATCATGCCTATATTAGTAAAGTTCTTTCTTTCAAAATACATGACAAGTGCGCTTTAATCAAGCAGCTTGATTGGCTGCGCCTGAGCTGCAGCGCAGCTCAGGCGCTTTAATCAAGCTGCTTGATTGATTGATTGATTGATTGCTTGATTGCGAATTTGCATTACCAATATATGTTTTGAAACGTTGATAATATTGGCAAGAATAACGCAGCCGGTTCTGTATTGCTCATGTAGCCTGATATGGATTTTTCCCATATACATGTAGACAAACACCAGGCTAGTGTCTTTTGATATCTTGCCGAGGAATTCCTACCGTTCCCGAGCCGAGCTTGATAAACTTGATATCAAAAGACGCTAGCCTGGTGTTCTATTTATCAGGTAACGTTTTATGCTCGAAAATTACCCGGCACATATTCCGTCGTAATCTATGCACAGAAAGCGAACTTGTTTACGTTACGTTATTGCACTGACGTCTTTCGGTAACGTCACGTGACGTCATCCGACCAAGGGAACGTCAGTTTTCACTTCGTTGTAACCCGGATGTTTGTATCAGTTCAATGCCTGATACAACAGTACGTTGTCAGTCTACAATTTTCCTCTATACGCGATTTAGAAAGGAAAATAGAGCATGTCGCCAACGAGCCACCGTACTGTTACACTGCCTCCTGCGGTAGTTTTGTCAATCTTTGTCAATTTCTTTATTTCAAACAGTCAGGACGTATTCGGTCAATGCAGGGCAGGTTACCTGATAAATCTAATACTCACATACATGATGTAACAACATGAGATACATAACAGTATGGCGATGCATGTAACAATCACAATGTATAGGGTGTATGATCACGTGGTACTAACAACAACAACAACAAGTACCGATTCAAAGTACGTATTATTGTATAGTGTCCTTATTACGTAACGGATTTTGATGTAATATGGCGCATCAAACGCGTCTGCATTTGGTGATATATTTATTTTCGCCCAAACTTCTGTCGTTTTTGCGATGAGTCGGAGACACGGAAATCGATTCTTCGCAAAAATGACATAAGTCTGTGTCAAACTCCATAGTCCATCAAATGCAGCTCATGAAGATGCGTTTGCTGCGCCATATTTCATCAAAATCCGTTGCATATTAAGGAACATATAAAATAATACTTTCCTTGGAGTGAGCGACGTTGTTGTTGTTGTAACCACGTGCTCGTGCAAATTTATGATCGTCTGAAAATTTCAATTGATGGATTTACATTTATTGAGCATAGGCTGCATATGCAGCCTTAGCTCAGTAAATGTAAATCCAACAATTGTTTACAAGAAAACAATGTTAATATGATATTTACAGATTATCATAATTTTGCACTTACGAACATTTTAGTCTTGCGAAGTTTAGTGAAACGGGCCCCTGGAAAACTGCTATATACACCCGGGTGCGCCCGACAGTGTTTACAATGTATATCATTCAACGGCGCAGTAAATGTCACTATAACTACACAACCGCCTGCGTTAAAGGTACATACCCACTCAGTAGGCACAAACTGTTCTTTATAGGATTTAAATAAGACTATAATTGTGTCACTATTCCACCAGTTCTAATAATCACGAGTGCCCGCTATACAGATATAATCATTTAGTAATATTTATTTTACTGATAGTCACTCGCGATGGTATCAGACTATTTTCATATACAAATAAGGCATGGTATTCTTTAATTATTTATACTAATTAAATGCGTCACCTCAAAAAATAATATTTTCGACAGATTATAAAGTATGATCATTGCACATCAAAACGTCCGTTAACATTTTACGGAAACAATGTTTTCGCCCCTGATGTCAGTGTGGAAATTTACGTCTAATATAAAATGTATAATAATGCCAATCAATACGTGGGGTAATGGTAAATGAATGCTTATATTGCCAACAAATGTATCAGATGATGTCTCTGATATGAAGAGCATGTCGTGCCTCCTGATTGGACATGTATCTTTAATCTTGCTCAGATTGTTATCGTTTCTGAACATCGATTCGCAATGCCAACTCGCAATCAAGCAATTTGATTGTCTGAGCCTGAGCTGTAGCTCAGGCTCAGACAATCAAACTGCTTGATCACAAGAACAATACTCAACATATTTTTAAATAAAGAAGTTGGCACATTTGGCAATATTAGCGCATCCGATATTGTATACAGCTACATGTACACAGACAAACCACGACACCATTACTTTCGCTTTGGCTGCCAGAACTTCGGCAGACATTAACGTCATTGTAACAGGTCATTTGAACTAGGCACACATTGACACATAAAGCGATAGATATTTGCCACCGTTATCTAGAAATCTCGGCGCCAGGGCAATTATTTGGCGAACATTAGTACTAATTCGGAGTAAAATAGGAAGTCGTTTGCGTGTATGATTGTGTCACGTATTGCATTTGTGACCGCGAATGGAGAAATGGGGCCTATGGGATTTGTGGTGACCAGTGTAGCCCCTGATCACACACCATACTCGTGTAGACTGATAACGATCTGTATTAAGTACTGATAACGATCTGTATTAAGTACAGTGAAACCTCTCTAAACCGGACACCCTGGGAGGTCCCCAGGGTGTCCGGTTTAGAGACGTTTCGCTGTAAATCATGCAGTTGCTCATTCTGAGCTATAGCTGTGTGCTTTGCGATCATGAACAGAAATTATTCCCCGAGATAAATGACCAAGAAACTCATCAAAAATAAGATCACATATGTTTTCTTGTGTCCGGTTTAGAGAGGTTCCACTGTACATATAGGAACACGTATAGTCACGTTTCTAGCATCTGGAAGCATTTGGTAAAATGGATGTCCACTCTCGTTTGTAACACAGGTTGAAGTAACGGACCGAGGTCTATAAATACATTAAATATGCCTAAAAGCATCAATAAATGAAGAAAAAAAAAGCTAAACAAATTTTGTTTAGCTTTTTTTTTCTTCATTTATTGATGCTTTTAGGCATATTTAATGTATTTATAGACCTCGTCCGTTACTTCAACCTGTGGTTTGTAATACTTTATGGTCATACACGAACATCATACCATAGATAAGTGTTCTAGTTCTACACTACCGCCTGCGCTAATGTTGGCATTACTAGTCTTTTTCATTTTCAAATATTTTAATAGTGTGCTTGAAATCAAGCAGTGTTATTTAGTTGAGCTACAGCTCATGTTCGGCTCAGACAATCAAATTGATTGATTGCGAATTGTGTGATACATAATGCCGTAGATAAGGAGAAGAACTCTATAAGATAGCAATATTTCGTTCCAATCTGCTTTGCACTGCTTGTATACCTAAAACTAATGCAAATTATGATTTAATAAAATATGTTTATACAATACACTTGCCGTATCAGGCATTGACATGCTACGAATATCCGGGTTACAACGAATTGGAAATTGACGGTTCATTGGTCGAACTTCATCACATGACGTTACCGAATGACGACAGTTGTTAAGTGTAATGACGCGACATAAACAAGTCCGCGTTCTTTCCAACGAACATCACGTCACAATCGCACACTTGGATTTTCAACTTGGTTTTACAAATCGTGATCTAAAAACCAAATGCTGGAGTTAATTAAATGAGGGATGATCAAAAGAGTCTGGTAAAAGTGTCATATCAATGTCGTGATCTTTGCATTTCTTTGAGTACTCACTGATATAATAATGCCGTATTTAAGAATATCCGGTTTACAACGAATGGAAATTGACGTTTCATTGGTCGAACGCCTGCACACGACGTTACCGAATGACGACAGTTGTTAAGTGATGACGCAACATAAAGAAGTACGCGTTCTTTTCAACAACATCACGTCACAATCGCTCATTCCGCGTAACAGCACTTTATGCAATTATCTTTGACATATAGGATTTTCTACTCGGTTTACAAATCGTGATCTAAAACACAAATTCCTGGCGGTAATTAAATGGAAGGGAATGTTAATAAATGAGGGATGATCAAAAGTGTCAGGCAACCCCAGATGTAAGAAATTTTATAAAGTTGTCAATAAATTGAGTGCATCGGCCGGGAATCAAACCCGGGCCGCCCGCGTGGCAGACGAGCATTCTACCACTGAACCACCGATGCTTGCGTTACAAACAGAAATGAACGCTATTTAGAAGTTTCACCTTGCCTGAGGCTCTACACTTCAATCCGTTGTTCTGATATGATCATGCATTATACCAATTAATAAAGCACTTGCTTGCTATTAAAAAATGGTAGACTGGTGCACAATAATCGTGGTTCATTACGTCCGAGTCGATTTCATATTTTCTACATTTGATGTCAAAACGACGTCCAAAACTAATTGGTCGTTTTTTTTCATTTCTCTAAGTCGCAATGCGAAAACACGTCAATGTCGTGATTTTTAGGTTTCTTTGCGTACTGACTCAAGATGCATGATCACGTGGTTATCACAACAACAACAATGTCTGAAACTTTGAATCGGAGGCGCTTCTGGAACTTTCAGTAATTGTTGTTGTTGTTGTTGTAACCACTTGATCATTCACCTTGTGACTGATAGCATAATGCCGTAGATAAGGACAGGAACTCTATAAGATAGCAATATTTCGTTCCAATTTTCTTTACACTGCTTGTATACATAACACTGATGTAAATTATTATTTAATAAACTATTTTTATACCACACACTTGCCTCGATGTCAAGTCCGTACACAAAGATTGGCAAGATTAGCGCAGGTTAAAGTGTACACTCGTGATTCGCAGACCTTATGGCACGTATATTGCTGACGTTTGTCAATTCATATTGTCCCACCTGTCCCTCATACAATATTACTGATATATGATAATGCCATCGAGCGTCTGTAACATTACGTTCAACGAACTAGAATCACATTTATCAGGTAACGATATTTGCAGTGGCCCACTACGTACCGACTGATATCATAATGCCGTATTTACGAATATCCGGGTTACAATGAATTGGAAATTGACGTTTCTTTGGTCGAACGTCGTCACATGAAGTTACCGAATGACGACAGTGTAAATGACGCAACATAAACAATTTCGCGTTTTTTTCAACGAACACCACGTCACAATTGCTCATCTGTGATGACGCATAGCGTTAGATCTACCCGATAAATGGACTATCATAGTAGTGTAATTATATCAAGTGTATCAGGCTCGGATTACAAGGTACAATAAGTAACGTATTTTTTTATTAGTTGTCCTTCTTACGTAACGGTGATTTTGATGAAATATAGCGCAATCAAACGCGTCTTGTTAAGCTGCATTTTGGTGGGAAATCATGTATTTTTCCGTTCAAACTTCTGCTTTCTTTTTGCGGAGAATTCGATTTTCCGTTGTCTACTGACTCGGAAATCGATTCTTTCCGCTAAAAACGACATTAAATGTCTGTGGCCGAACTCACTGGTAGCCTCCGAAATGCTGCTCATGAAGACGCATTTGCTGCGCCATATTTCAATCAGATTATCCGTTGCATATTTAAAGGAAAAATATCAAATAATACTTACTTTCTTGGAGTGGGCGACGTTGGTTGATTGTGGGTCTATTATAAAGTCGCCAATAAAATAAGTTGCATCGGCCGGGTAATCGAACCCAGGGCCCCCGCCCGCGTGGCTGGCGAGCATTTCTAACCACTGGAACCACCGTATGCATTGATTTTACAATCCAAAAGAAATGAACGTTATTTAGAAGTTTTCACCATTGCCTGAGGCTCTACACTTTCAATCCAGTTGTTCTGATAATGTTCATGCATTATTACCAATTAATAAAACACTTGCTTGCTATTAACAAATATGTAGACTGGTGCACAATAATCGTGGTTCATTACGTCCTAGGTCGATTTGTTCAATTTTCTTTTTACATTTGATTGTCAAAACGTCGTCCAAAAACTAATTGGTCGTTTTTTTTCATTTCTCTAAGTCGCAATGCGAAAAACCACGTTCAATGTCCCGTGATTTTTTAGGTTTCTTTGGCGTACTGACTCAATGATGCATGATCACGTGGTTATCACCAACAAACAACATGGTCTTGAAACTTGCGAATCGGAGGCCGCTTCTGGAACTGTCAGTAATTGTTGTTAGTTGTTGTTTGTTGTTAACCACTTGGATCATTCACCGTTGGTGACTGATAGCATAATGCCGTAGATAAGGACAGGAACTCTATAACGAATTAGCAAATTTTCGTTCCAATTTTTCTTTATTACACTGCTTGTATACAAATACATGATGTAAATTGCTTATTTAATAAAAAAACTATTTGTTAATACCACTCACTGCCTCGAACTGGTCAAGTCCGTACACAAAGATTGGCGAAGAATTAGCGCAGGGTTAAAGGTGACCAACTTGCGTGATTGCGCAGACCTTATGGCCCACGTATTTATTGCTGACGTTTGTCAATTCCAATTTATTGCCCCACCTGTCCCTCAATACAATATTACTGATATATGAAATAATGCCATCGACGCGTTTCTGTAACATTACGAGTTCAACGAACTAGGAAACCACAATTTATCAGGTAACGATCTTTGCAGTGGCCCACTACGTACCGGTAGCTGATATCATTAATGCCGGTATTTACGAATATCTCGGGTTACAATGTAATTAATTGGAAATTGACGTTTTTCTTTGGTCGAAGACGTTTTTCGGGTTTCCCCCAACAACTGAAGTTTAACCGTAAATGACCGACAGTTGTAATGACGCAACATAAACCAATTCCGCGTTCTTTTTCAACGAACCACACCACGTCACAATTGCGTCAATTTCTGTGGACGTCATAGCGTTATATATCTACCGATTAAATGGTCTATCATGGTAAGTGTAATTATTTATATCAAGTGTATCAGGCTCGGATTTACAAGGTACAAGTACGTATTCTTTTGTTTTATAGTGTCCCTTATTACGTAACGGATTTTTGGATGAAATATTAGCGCGAAGCAAAAACGGGCGTCTTGTTAAGCTGCATTTGGGTGGAATCTGTATTTTCGTTTCAAACTTCTTGTCTTTTTGCGGAGAATCGGATTTTTCCGTGTCTACTGACAAGGAAATCGATTTCCTCGCAAAAACGAATATGTCTGTGCCAGAACTCACTGGACCACCAAATGCAAAAGCTCATGAAGAACCACGGAAATTCGATTCCTTCGCAAAAAAAAAAACGACATTTATGTCTGTGCCGAACTCACTGGACCACCAAATGCAGCTCATGAAGACGCGTTTTGCTGCGCCATATTTTCATCGATATCCGTTGCGATATTTAAGGAAAATATCAAATAACTACTTTACTTTGGAAGTGGGTGGCGACGTTTGTTGTTGTGGTTATTATAAATAAAGTCGCCAATAAAATAACGTGCATCGGCCGGGAAATCGAACCCGGGCCGACCCGCGGGTGGGGGCTAGGTCGAGCATTTCTAACCCACTGAAACCACCGAATGCTTGATTTACCAACCAGAAAATGAAACGTTTTTATTTAGAAGTTTCACCACCTTGCCTGAGGCTCTACACTTGCAATCCAGTTTTGTTTCTGATTATGATCTGGTATTATACCCAATTAATAAAGCACGTTGCTTGCTATTAACAAATTGGTAGACTGGTTGCACAAAAATAAACGTGGTTCATTACGTTCCGAGTTCCGATTTGCATATTTTCTACATTTGATGTCAAAAACAACGACGGTCCAAAACTAATTGGAGTCGTTTTTTTTCAATTTTCTCTAAGTCGCAATGGCGGAAAAAAAAGACCGTCCAATGTCGTGATTTTTTAGGTTTCTTTTGGCAGTTACTGACTCAAGATGCATGATCAACGTGGTTATCACAACAACAACAACAATGTCTGAAACTTCGAATCGGCGGCGCTTCTGGAAATCATTTTCAGTAATTGTTGTTGTTGTTTTGTTGTTGGTAAACCACTTGATCATTCACCTTGTTGACTGATAGCATAATGGCCGTAGATTAAGGACAGGAACTCTATAATAGATAGCCAATATTTCGTTCCAATTTTCCTTTAACACTGCTTGTATTACCATAACACTGATGTAAAATTTATTTTTTAATTTAAATAAAACTATTTTAATACCACACACTTGCCTCGATGTCCAAGTCCGTACAACAAAGAGATTGGCCAAAGATTAGCGCAGGTTAAAGTGTACCACTCGATGATTCGCAGACCTTATGGCCCACGTATTTTATTTGGGCTGACGTTTGTCAATTTCATATTGCCCCCACCTGTCCTCATACAAATATTACTGATATATGAATAATGCCCATCGAGGCGTCTGTAACATTACGTTCCATCGAACTAAAAGAAACCATTTATCAGGAGTTAACGATTCTTTGCAGTGGCCCACTACGTACCGACTGATATCATAATGCCGTATTTTAACGAATATTCCGGGTTACAATGGAATTGGAAAAAACAAATTATGTCGTGGGGGGACGGGGTTTTTTTTCTTTGGTCGCAACGATCGTTCACATGAAGTTTACCTCGCAAATGACGACTGTGTTAATGACGCAAACATAAACAATTCCGCGATTACTTTTCAAACGCAACACCACGTCCACAATTGGCTCATTTCTAGTGACGCCATAGCGTTATATTCTACCCGAAGTAAACTGGACTAATCATGGTAGGTGGTAATTATATATCAAGTGTATCAGGCTCGGATTACAAGGTAACAATGTATGTTTATTCTTTTTAGTAGTTCCTTATTATTACGTAACCGGAGTTTTGAATGAATATAGCGCATCAAACGCGTCGTTGTTAATTAAGCTGCATTTTGGTGGAAATCTGTATTTTCGTTCAAACTTCTTGTCTTTTTTGTTTGCGGAGAAAATTCGCTTTTCCTGTGTTCGACTGACACGGAAATCGATTCTTCGCAAAAAAAACGACATATGTCTGTGCCGAACTTCACTGGGACCACCAAATGCAGGCTCATGAAGACGCGTTTGCTGCGCCATATTTCATCGATATCCCGATTGCAATATTTAAGGGAAAATATCAAAATAACTTAACTTACTTTTGGAGGGGTGCGCGGACGTTGTTGTTGTGGTTTTTATTAAATAAATCGCCAATAAAATAAGTGCATCTGGCCCGGGTAATCGAACCCGGGCCGCCCACGCGTGGCCAGGCGAGCATTCTACCACTGAAACCCACCGCATTGCTTGATTTATACAAACCAGAAATGGGCAACGTTAATTTAGAATGATTTTCAACCTTGGCTGGAGGCTTCTACTCTTCAATTCCGTTGTTCTGATTTATGATCATGCAATTATTACCAATTAATAAACGCACCTTGCTTAGCTATTAACAAATGGTAGACTGGTGCACAATAATCGTGGGTTCATTATGTTCCGAGGTCGATTTCATTATTTTCTTACATTTGATGTTCTAAAACGAACGTCCCAAAACTAATTGGTCGTTTTTTTTTCATTTCCTCTAAGTCGCAATATGCGAAAACACGGTCAATGTCGTGATTTTTAGGTTTCTTTGTGCGTACTGACTCAAGATGGCAATGATCACGTGGATTTTTATCACAAAACAACAACAAATGTCTGAAACTTCGAATCGGAGGCAGCGTTCTGGGAATCTTTCAGAAGTAATTTGTTGTTGTTGTTGTTGTTGTAACCAACTTGGATCAGTTTCAACCTTGATGTCTGATAGCATAATGCCGTAGATAAGGACCAGGAACTCTATAAATGATAGCAAATTTTTCGTTGTCCAAATTTTCTTTACCACTGCTTTTGTTACCAATAACACTGGATGTAAAGTTTTTTATTTAATTTAATAAACTATTTTTAAATACCCACCACACTTTTGCCTCGATGTCAAGTCGTACACAAATAGATTTGGCAAGGATTAGCTCAGGTTAAGTGTAGCCACTCGTGATTCGCTAGACCTTATGGACCCGTATATTGCGGCTACGTTTGTACAATTCATAGTTGCCCCACCTGTGGTCCCTCATAACAATTTTAATTGACTATATTTGAATAATGCCATCGAGAAGCGTCCTGTTAACATTACGTTCAACGAACTAAAAGAAACACATTTTATCAGGTAACGATCTTTCGGCAGTGGCCCACTACGTACCCGACTGATATTCATAATCGCCGTATTTACGAAATATCCGGGCGGTTACACTTGAATTGGAAATTGACGTTTCCTTTGGTCGAAAACGTCGTCACATGAAGTTACCGAATGACGACAGTGTAATGACCGAAACTAAACAATTTCCGCGTTCTTTTGCAAACGAACCCCACCACGTCAACAATTTGCTCAGCTTCCTGTGACGATCAAGCCGTTATTATCTTACCCTATGATAAATGGGACTATCATGGTAGTGTAATTAATATATCAAGTTGTAATCAGGCTCGGATTACCAAGTACAAGTTACGTTTATTTCTTTTATTTATGTGGTCCCTTATTACGTAACCGGAATTTTGATGAAATATAGCGCAATCAAACGCGTCCTTGTTAATAACCTGCATTTGGATGGTAATTCTGTTTTTTTTCTTGTTTCCGTTCTTCCCTGTCTTTTTGCGGTGAGAATTCGATTTCCGGTGTCTACCTGACACGGAAATCGATTCTTCGCAAAAACGACATATGTTCCTGTGCCGAACTCACTGGACCGACCAAATGCAGCCGCTCATGAAGACGCGTTTGCCTGCGTGCCGCGCATATTTCATCGAATATCCGTTGCATATTTAAGGGAAAATATCAAATAAATACTTTACTTTGGAGTGGGCGACGTTGTTGTTGTGGTTATTATAAAGTCGCCAATAAAATAAGTTGCATCGGCCCGGGAATCGAAACCCGGGGCCCGCCCAGCGTTGGCATGGCGAGCATTTTTCCTACCACTGCAATCCCACCGTATGCTTGATTTACAACCAGGAAATGGAACGTTTAGTTAGAAGTTTTCACCTTGCCATGAGGGGCTCTACAAGTTCAATCCGTTGTTCTGATATGAATCATTGCATTATTACCAATTAATTAAAGCCACTTGCTTGCTATTAATCAAATGGGTAAGTCTGGTGCCCAACAATAATCGTGGTTCAATTACGCGTCCGAGTCGATTTCATATTTTTCTACATTTGGATGTCAAAACGACGTCCAAAAAACTAATTGGTCGATTTTTTTTCATTTCTCCTAAGTTCGCAAATGCGGTAAAACACGTCAATGTCGTGATTTTTTTAGGTTTTCTTTGCGTACTGACTCAATGATGCATGATCCAACGTTGGTTTATCACAACAAACAACTAATGTCTGAAACACTTCGAATCGGAGGCGCTTCTGGAACTTTCAGTAATTGTTGTTGTTGGTGGTTGTTTGTAAAACCTCTTGATCATTCACCTTGTGGAACTGATAGCATAATGCCGTAGATAAAGGACAGGAAGCTTCTATAAGATAGCAAAAAATATTTCGTTTCCAATTTTTCGTTTACACCTGCTTGTAATACAATAACATGATGTAAATTATTATTTAAAAATAAACTTTTAATTTTAATATACCACTACACTTGCCTCGATGTCAAGTCCGATACACAAAGATTGGCAATGATTAGCGCCAGGTTTTAAAGTTGTTACCACTCGTGATTCGCATGACCTTTATGGCCACGTATAGTTGCTGACGTTTTGTCAATTCATCTATTGGCCCCAATGGTCCCTCATACAATATTACTGATATTATGATAATGCCATCGAGACGTCTGGTAAAACGATTACGTTCAACGAACTAAAAGAAACAACTTTTATCAGGTAACGATCTTTGCAGTGGCCCAACTACGTACCAGACTGATATCATTAACATAATGCCGTATTTTACGAATATACCTGGGTTACAATGGGAACTTGGAAAATTGACGTTTCTTATGGTCGAAGACGTCGTCCTCATGAAGTTACCAGAATGACGACCAGTGGTTAATGAGCGCCAACCATAAACAAATTTCCGCGATTCTTTTTCAAAACGAACACCAGTCGCAACAATTGGTCTCATTTGTTCCTGTGAACGCCATAGCGTTAATCTTACCCGATAAATGGGACTATCATTTGGTAGGTGTAATTATCTAATCAAGTTGTATCAGGCTCGGATTACAAGGGTACATGTACGTTTATTCCTTTTATAGTGTCCATTATTACGTAACGGGATTTTGATGAAAATATACGGCATCAAACGCGTCATTGTTAAGCTGCATTTGGTGGTGGAATCTGGTATTTTCGTTACAAAACTTCCTGTCTTTTTGGCGGAGAATCGATTTTCCAGTGTTCTACTAGACACGGAAATCGATTCTTCGGCAAAAAAACGACATATGCTTGTGCCGCAACTCCACTGGACCACCAAAATGCAGCTCATGAAGACCGCGGTTTGCTGCGCCATATTTTCATCGATAATCCGTTGCATAATTTTAAGGAAAATATCAAAATAATACTTACTTTGGAGTGGGGGCGACGTTGGTTGTTGTGGTTATTAAAAATAAAGTCGCCAATAAAAAATAAGTGCATCCGGCCGGGAATCGAACCCACGGGCCGCCCGCGTGGCAGGGCGAGCAATTTCCTCTACCACTGAAACCCACCGATGCTTGATTTAAAACAACCAGAAATGAACGTTTTTTTATTTAAGAATTTTTCATACCTTGCCTGAGGCTCTACACTTCAATCCTTGGTGTTCTGATATGATCATGCTTTTATTAAACCAATTAATAAATAAACATCTTGCATTGCTATTAACAAATGGTAGACTGGTGCAACAATAATCGTGGTTCAATTACGTCCGAGTCGATTTCATCAAATTTTCTTACATTTGATGTCAAAACGGACGTCCAAAATCAATTTGGTTTCGTGTTTTTTTTATCATTTCTCAATAAGTCGGCAATGGCGAAAACACACGTCAATGTCGTGATTTTCTAGGTTTCTTTGCGTACTGGAACTTCAAGATGCATTGATCACGTTTGGTTATCACAACAACAACAATGTCCTGAAACTTTGAATCGGAGGCGCCTTCTTCTGGAACTTTACTTTCAGTAATTGTTTGTTGTTGGTTGTTGTTCGTAACCACGCTTAACTTGAATCATTCACCTTGTGGACTGATAGCAAATAATGCCGGTAGATAATAGGGACAGGAAACTCTAAATAAGATAGCAATATTTCGTTTCCAATTTTCTTTACAACTGCATTGTATACATAACACTGATAGTAAATTATTATTTGTAAAAATAAACCTTTTAATTTTAATACCCACACACTTGCCTCGATTGTCAAGTCCGTACACAAAGATTAGGCAAGGATTAGCGCAGGTTAAAGTTGTTACCACTGTTGATTCGCAGACCTTGTTTGGCAACGTATTATTGCTGACGTTTGTCCAATTCATTTTATGCCCCACCTTGTCCCCTCATACAATATTACTCGATATATGATAATGCCCATCGAGAGCGTCTGTAAACAGTTTACGTTCAACGAACTTTAGAAACACATTTATCAGGTAACGATCTTTGGCAGTTGGGTGCCCAATAACGTATCCGACTGATATCATAATGCCGTTATTTTACCGAATATCCGGGAGTTACAATGAATTGGAAATTGGATCGTTTTCTTTGTCGAAACGTCGTCACATGAAGTTAACCTGAATGACGACAGTAGTAATGACGGCAACATAAACAATTCCGCGCGTTCTTTTCAACGTAAGACACCACGTCACAATTGCTCATTCTGTGACGCATAGCGTTATATCTACCCACGATAAATGGAAAAAGCCCCTTTTTAAAAATCCCCCAAATGGTAGTAGTAATTATATAATCAAGTGTATCAGGCTTCTGATTACAAGGTACAAGTTAACGTAATTTCTTTTATAGTGTCCTTATTACGTAACGGAATTTTAAATAAGAAATATTAGGCGCTCAAAACGCGTCTTGTTAAGCTGCATTTGGTTGGTAATCTGTATTTTCGTTCAAATACTTCTGTTCTTTTTATTTTTGGCGGAGAATCGATTTCCTTCCGTGGTCTACTGACACGGAAATCGATTCTTCGCAAAAAAACGACATATTGTCTTGTGCCGAACTCACTGGAACCACCAAATGCAGCTCATTGAAGACGTCGTTTGCTGCGCCATTATTTCATCGATATCCGTTTGGCATATTTTAAGGAAAATATCAAATAATACTTACTTTGGAGTGGGGCGGACGTTGTTGTTGTGGTTATTTTATAAAGTCGCCTAATAAAATAAATGTGCATCGGCCGGGAACTAACCAGAACCCGGCCGCCCGCGTGGCAGGCGAGCAATTCTACCTCTATTCTGTAACTGAACCACCGATGCTTGATTTACTTAACCAGAAATTGTAAACGTTGATTTAGAAGAAGTTTTCACCTTGCCCTGAGGCTCTTACTTCTTCAATTCCCGTTGTTCTTGATATGATCATGCAATTTATAATTAATTAATAAAGCACCTTGGCTTGCTATTAAAAAATAAAATGGTAGGACTGGTGCAACAATAATTCGTGGTTCATTAACGGACCGGTCCTAGTGCGATTTGATCATATTTTCTACATTTGTTGTTTTCAAAATAACGACGTTCCAAAACTTAAGATTGGTCGTTGTTTTTTCTTTGTGAATTTCTCTAAGTCGCAAATGCGAAAACACGGTCAATGTCGTAGGGATTTTTTTAGGTTTCTTGGGTGTTCGGTACTGACATCAAGATGCATGGATCCACGTGGGTTTTATCCTAACTAACTAACAATGTTCTGCAATCTTTGAATTCGGAGGCGCATTCTGGAAGACTTTCAGTTAATTGGGTAGTTGTTGGGGTTGGTTGTAACTTGGTTGATGTCAATCCACCTTGTGACTGATTAGCAATAATGCCGTAGATAAGGACAGGAACTCATTTAAGATTAAGCAAATTTGTTATTTCGTTCCAATTTTCTTATTATTTTTTTTTTTCCTTTACACTTGCTTGTATACATTAAACACTGAAGTGTTAAATTATTTAATTAAAAAAACTCATTTTTTAAACCACACCACTTGCCTCGATGGATCAAGCTCCCGTCACCAAAGATTGGCAAGATTAGCCGCAGGTTAAAGTGTACCACTCTTCTTGATTGATTGCAAGAACCTTAATGGCACGGTTATATTGGCTGACGTTTGTGTCAATTCATATTTGCCCCCACCTGTCCCCTCATCACAATATTACTGATTTATATGATAATGCCCAACATCGAGCGTCTGTAACAATTACGTTATCCAACGAACTAGAAACACGTTTTACATGGTACGATAATTTGCAGTGGCCCACCACTACGAACCGACTGATATCATAAATGCCCGTATTTACGAATATCCGGGTTACAATGAATTGGGAAATTGACGTTTTTCTTTTGGATCGAACGTCGTCACCATGTAAGTTACCGAATGAACGACAGTGGTAATGACGGCAACATAAACAATTCCGCGTTCATTTTCAACGAACCCACCACGTCAACAATTGCTCATTTCTTGTAACGCAAATAGCGTTTAGATCTACCCGATAAAACTGGAACTATCCATGGCGTAGTTGTAATTATATATCAAGTTTATCAGGCTCGGATTAACCAAGGTACAAGTACGTATTCTTTTTATAGTGGTCCTTATTGACGTAACGGATTTTAAAATGAAATATAGCGCATCAAACGCGTCTTGTTAAGCTGCATTTTGGGCTGGAATCTGTATTTTCGTTCAAACTTCTGTCTTTTTGCGGAGAATCGATTTCCGTGTCTACTGACACGGAAATCGATTCTTCGCAAAAACGACATATGTCTGTGCCGAACTCACTGGACCACCAAATGCAGCTCATGAAGACGCGTTTGCTGCGCCATATTTCATCGATATCCGTTGCATATTTAAGGAAAATATCAAATAATACTTACTTTGGAGTGGGCGACGTTGTTGTTGTGGTTATTATAAAGTCGCCAATAAAATAAGTGCATCGGCCGGGAATCGAACCCGGGCCGCCCGCGTGGCAGGCGAGCATTCTACCACTGAACCACCGATGCTTGATTTACAACCAGAAATGAACGTTATTTAGAAGTTTCACCTTGCCTGAGGCTCTACACTTCAATCCGTTGTTCTGATATGATCATGCATTATACCAATTAATAAAGCACTTGCTTGCTATTAAAAAATGGTAGACTGGTGCACAATAATCGTGGTTCATTACGTCCGAGTCGATTTCATATTTTCTACATTTGATGTCAAAACGACGTCCAAAACTAATTGGTCGTTTTTTTTCATTTCTCTAAGTCGCAATGCGAAAACACGTCAATGTCGTGATTTTTAGGTTTCTTTGCGTACTGACTCAAGATGCATGATCACGTGGTTATCACAACAACAACAATGTCTGAAACTTTGAATCGGAGGCGCTTCTGGAACTTTCAGTAATTGTTGTTGTTGTTGTTGTAACCACTTGATCATTCACCTTGTGACTGATAGCATAATGCCGTAGATAAGGACAGGAACTCTATAAGATAGCAATATTTCGTTCCAATTTTCTTTACACTGCTTGTATACATAACACTGATGTAAATTATTATTTAATAAACTATTTTTATACCACACACTTGCCTCGATGTCAAGTCCGTACACAAAGATTGGCAAGATTAGCGCAGGTTAAAGTGTACCACTCGTGATTCGCAGACCTTATGGCACGTATATTGCTGACGTTTGTCAATTCATATTGCCCCACCTGTCCCTCATACAATATTACTGATATATGATAATGCCATCGAGCGTCTGTAACATTACGTTCAACGAACTAGAAACACATTTATCAGGTAACGATATTTGCAGTGGCCCACTACGTACCGACTGATATCATAATGCCGTATTTACGAATATCCGGGTTACAATGAATTGGAAATTGACGTTTCTTTGGTCGAACGTCGTCACATGAAGTTACCGAATGACGACAGTGTAATGACGCAACATAAACAATTCCGCGTTCTTTTCAACGAACACCACGTCACAATTGCTCATTCTGTGACGCATAGCGTTAGATCTACCCGATAAATGGACTATCATGGTAGTGTAATTATATATCAAGTTTATCAGGCTCGGATTACAAGGTACAAGTACGTATTCTTTTATAGTGTCCTTATTACGTAACGGATTTTGATGAAATATAGCGCATCAAACGCGTCTTGTTAAGCTGCATTTGGTGGAATCTGTATTTTAGTTCAAACTTCTGTCTTTTTGCGGAGAATCGATTTCCGTGTCTACTGACACGGAAATCGATTCTTCGCAAAAACGACATATGTCTGTGCCGAACTCACTGGACCACCAAATGCAGCTCATGAAGACGCGTTTGCTGCGCCATATTTCATCGATATCCGTTGCTATTTAAGGAAAATATCAAATAATACTTACTTGGAGTGGGCGACGTTGTTGTTGTGGTTATTATAAAGTCGCCAATAAAATAAGTGCATCGGCCGGGAATCGAACCCGGGCGGCCCGCGTGGCAGGCGAGCATTCTACCACTGAACCACCGATGCTTGATTTACAACCAGAAATGAACGTTATTTAGAAGTTTCACCTTGCCTGAGGCTCTACACTTCAATCCGTTGTTCTGATATGATCATGCATTATACCAATTAATAAAGCACTTGCTTGCTATTAAAAAATGGTAGACTGGTGCACAATAATCGTGGTTCATTACGTCCGAGTCGATTTCATATTTTCTACATTTGACGTCAAAACGACGTCCAAAACTAATTGGTCGTTTTTTTCATTTCTCTAAGTCGCAATGCGAAAACACGTCAATGTCGTGATTTTTAGGTTTCTTTGAGTACTGACTCAAGATGCATGATCACGTGGTTATCACAACAACAACAATGTCTGAAACTTTGAATCGGAGGCGCTTCTGGAACTTTCAGTAATTGTTGTTGTTGTTGTTGTAACCACTTGATCATTCACCTTGTGACTGATAGCATAATGCCGTAGATAAGGACAGGAACTCTATAAGATAGCAATATTTCGTTCCAATTTTCTTTACACTGCTTGTATACATAACACTGATTAAATTAATTATTTAATACTATATACCACACACTTGCCTCGATGTCAAGTCCGTACACAAAGATTGGCAAGATTAGCGAAGGTTAAAGTGTACCACTCGTGATTCGCAGACCTTATGGCACGTATATTGCTGACGTTTGTCAATTCATATTGCTCACCTGTCCCTCATACAATATTACTGATATGATAATGCCATCGAGCGTCTGTAACATTACGTTCAACGAACTAGAATCACATTTATCAGGTAACGATATTTGCAGTGGCCCACTACGTACCGACTGATATCATAATGCCGTATTTACGAATATCCGGGTTACAATGAATTGGAAAATTGACGTTTCTTTGGTCGAACGTCGTCCACATGAAGTTACCGAATGACGACAGTGTAATGACGCAACATAAACAATTCCGCGTTCTTTTCAACGAACACCACGTCACAATTGCTCATTCTGTGACGCATAGCGTTAGATCTACCCGATAAATGGACTATCATGGTAGTGTAATTATATATCAAGTGTATCAGGCTCGGATTACAAGGTACAAGTACGTATTCTTTTATAGTGTCCTTATTACGTAACGGATTTTAATGAAATATAGCGCATCAAACGCGTCTTGTTAAGCTGCATTTGGTGGAATCTGTATTTTCGTTCAAACTTCTGTCTTTTTGCGGAGAATCGATTTCCGTGTCTACTGACACGGAAATCGATTCTTCGCAAAAAAACGACATGTCTGTGCCGAACTCACTGGACCACCAAATGCAGCTCATGAAGACGCGTTTGCTGCGCCATATTTCATCGATATCCGTTGCATATTTAAGGAAAATATCAAATAATACTTACTTTGGAGTGGGCGACGTTGTTGTTGTGGTTATTATAAAGTCGCCAATAAAATAAGTGCATCGGCCGGGAATCGAACCCGGGCCGCCCGCGTGGCAGGCGAGCATTCTACCACTGAACCACCGATGCTTGATTTATTACAACCAGAAATGAACGTTATTTAGAAGTTTCACCTTGCCTGAGGCTCTACACTTCAATCCGTTGTTCTGATATGATCATGCATTATACAATTAATTAAAGCACTTGCTTGCTATTAAAAAATGGTAGACTGGTGCACAATAATCGTGGTTCATTACGTCCGAGTTCGATTTCATATTTTCTACATTTGACGTCAAAACGACGTCCAAAACTATTGGTCGTTTTTTTTCATTTCCTCTAAGTCGCAATGCGAAACACGTCAATGTCGTGATTTTTAGGTTTCTTTGAGTAACTGACCTCAAGATGCATGATCACGTGGTTTATCACAACAACAACAATGTCTGAAACTTTGAATCGGAGGCGCTTCTGGAACTTTCAGTAATTGTTGTTGTTGTTGTTGTAACCACTTGATCATTCACCTTGTGACTGATAGCATAATGCCGTAGATAAGGACAGGAACTCTATAAGATAGCAATATTTCGTTGGCCGTTCCAAATTTTCTTTACACTGCTTGTATACATAACACTGATGTAAATTAATTATTTAATAAACTACTATTTTTTATACCACACACTTGCCTCGATGTCAAGTCCGTCCACAAAGAATTGGCAAGATTAGCGCAGGTTAAAGTGTACCACTCGTGATTCGCAGACCTTATGGCACGTATATTGCTGACGTTTGTCAATTCATTATTGCCCCACCTGTCCCTCATACATATTACTGATATATGATAATGCCATCGAGCGTCTGTAAACATTAACGTTCAACGAACTAGAAACACATTTATCAGGTAACGATATTTGCAGTGGCCCACTACGAACCGACTGATTATCATAATGCCGTATTACGAATATTCCGGGTTACAATGAATTGGAAATTGACGTTTCTTTGGTCGAACGTCGTCACATGAAGTTACCGAATGACGACAGTGTAATGACGCAACATAAACAATTCCGCGTTCTTTTCAACGACACCACGTCACAATTGCTCATTCTGTGACGCATAGCGTTAGAATCTACCCGATAATGGACTAATCATGGTAGTGTAATTATATATCAAGTGTATCAGGCTCGGATTACAAGGTACAAGTACGTATTCTTTTATAGTGTCCTTATTACGTAACGGATTTTGATGAAATATAGCGCATCAAACGCGTCTTGTTAAGCTGCATTTGGTGGAATCTGTATTTTCGTTCAAACTTCTGTCTTTTTGCGGAGAATCGATTTCCGTGTCTACTGACACGGAAATCGATTCTTCGCAAAAACGACATATGTCTGTGCCGAACTCACTGGACCACCAAATGCAGCTCATGAAGACGCGTTTGCTGCGCCATATTTCATCGATATCCGTTGCATATTTAAGGAAAATATCAAATAATACTTACTTTGGAGTGGGCGACGTTGTTGTTGTGGTTATTATAAAGTCGCCAATAAAATAAGTGCATCGGCCGGGAATCGAACCCGGGCCGCCCGCGTGGCAGGCGAGCATTCTACCACTGAACCACCGATGCTTGATGTTGTTACATCATTTCACCTATTTTAAGTTCACCTGCGCAAGTCCTGGGGTAATCGATCATTTCAAGTGACAAGACGATTCAACGACATCCTGCCCGTCCAATAGTATATAGGTCAACGACTTTACATATATGTTTTCACTTCACGTTACCGGTACATGCCCACTCAGTAGGTTATACTTTAGGGCGACAGATCGTTTTGTATATTATGTAGATATGAAATTTTCTGACAAAATAAACATTAATTCACCAATAATTCCAGCACAAAAATATTTACACAATTCCCTAACATTTGAATGGCCCGTAGCAAGTCTCTGTCCAAAATTTATATCCCAGTAAACACCCACGCCGAACTACTTTCCGTAACCGTCAGGCGCAGCTAAAATAATTCTTAAGAAAACGGAAAATAAACACATTTTCTTGATGAATTTATTTCAAATGCTGGAATTATAAGGATTGAATGGCCTTTTTGTTGAATTTATCGGGGATATAAACTTGGAAAAGTTGCGGGAATACTGGACGAGGCCTTCCGGCCTTCGTCCAGTATTCCCGCGACTTTTCCAAGTTTATACCCCGATAAATTCCACAAAAAGGCCATTGAATCCTATATTACCCCACGTATTGATTGGCATTATTATACATTTTATATCGGATGTAAATTTACACACTGGGGCGATAACCGTGTTTCTTTAAAATGTTTTCGGACAATATTATTTATTCTCTTTATATATTTGTTGATGTGCAATGATCATACTTTATAATATAATATAATTAAAACATACCATGCCTCATTTGCATATGAAAATAGCCTTATACCACCGCGAGTCACTATCAGTAAACTAATGAAGTATTGCGGGCAGTCGTATTTTTTAGAACTGGTGGAATAGTGACACAATTATACACTTCTTTAATTCCTATAAAGAACAGTGTGTGCCTAGTGAGTGGGTTTGGTATGTACATGTCGCGTCATTATCAGTACCATAAATATTACTGAATGATTATATCTGTATAGCGGGCACTCGTAATCTTTAGAACTGGTGGAATAGAAACGCAATTATGCATTACTTATTTAATTCCTATACATTTAGAACATGTTGTGCCTACTGAGTGGGCATGTACGTTTACGACGTCCTTTGCGTGCGTCCTTGTCCTCCGTCTGCCTGCAGCAATAACAACAACAATAAGTACCAAACAGTAAACCTAATCATCATATTGGCACAAACATGTACAGCTGTCTAGTAGTATTACAAAAAGCCTACCCTCCCTAACTATTTTTTTTCTGAACCGTTATAGGTACCAGTTTTTTTGATAGGCCTACAGTGGGGTCAGCGTGTAAGTGCACACACGAACTGATATTGATTTGGCTTAAAGTGGGGTATGTAAGTGCACACACGAACGAACACGACAGGTTGGAACCAACCTGTCGTGTTCGTTCGTGTGTGCACTTACATACCCCACTTTAAGCCAAATCAATATCAGAACCTGATTTACATCAGACCATTCGGTACATGTACAGTCCTCATTGAGACATCCCTGTCGGGCACCAAGTGTTGTTTTCTTTATTTCGCCAGATGTGTCACCGGCTATTTCGTCTTGATATATATCCTTGGGCCAAGATCGGACCAGAAGTCCATTAACTGCTACCGGCTTAGCGGTACACGCTGAATTAAACATGAGTCAGCTGCTGTGCAATGCGGAGTCCCGCAGGGGACCTGGAATTCTTTGTTTTATTAATTCGTTCCCACGAAATAACAATTCGTAACTTCCATTTAACAATTCGTTCCCTCGAATTAACAATTCGTTCCCACGAAATAACAATTCGTTCCCACGGGAACGAATTGTTAATTCGTCGGAAAGAATTGTTATATCGTGGGAACTAATTGTTAAATTGAGGGAACGAATTGTCATTTCGTGGGAACGACGTACACTACCGCCTGCGCTACTGTTACCAATATTTGTCAATTTATTTTCACTTGACTAATGTGCTTGATTTCAAGCAGCTCGTTTCACTGATCCTGAGCTGTGCATGGTTATTGAAACTATCAAGTCCCGTATTGCAACAGTAAGCGACATTTTGCTTCTTTGCCAATAACATTAATTTTCGCCTCTACTTGGCGTAAAAAAACGAGAGAATCAATGTTTCGATCATTAATCTTCGTTTCCACGAGGCGTAAGACGAAAATACGATATGTCACTGACGAGTCACTATACATGTGCTGTAACACTATCGACTGCGCTAATGTTGCAGATATTTGTAAATTTATTTATTATAAAATACAGTGAAACCTCTCTAAACCGGACACCGAGGTGGTTCCACTGTAAATCAGACATACAGCCATTCTGAAATGTATGGGCGTGCTTTGCAATCATGAACATACATTAATATATGAGATAAATGATGAAGACACCCACCAAACAGAGGTTGTCTTGGTGTCCGGTTTAGAGAGATTCCAATGAATGTTGTGCTTGAAATCAGGCCGCGTGACTGGCTGAGTCTGGGTTCTTTGATTGCGAATTGGCATTGCCAATAGATGTTCAGCAACGTTGATAATCTGAGCAAGATTAACGCAGGCGGTTGTGTGGTTAGGAAAATTATGTTCGCCTGCACTCGGTGTAAAAACGATGTAATTAATGTTTAAATTATTTATAGTTCGCCCTACTTTCTAATCCAATCGCAGGCCAGTATCGGGTTACAATTATTTCACATATTGCAAAATCTAACCTGATTTAATAATTAATTGTTCAACAGGAAATGGAAATAGACAATACCAGGCTAGTGTCTTTTGATATCAAGTTTATCAGGCGAGGCTAGGAAACGCGTAGGAATTCCGAGGCTTGCCGAGGAATTCCTACCGTTTCCGAGCCGAGCCTGATAAACTTGATATCAAAATACACTAGCCTGGTATTCTATTTATCAGGTAACGTTTTAGGCTCGAAAATGACATTAGATGACGTCGTATTCTATGGACAGAACGCGGACTTGTTTACGTTGCGTCCTTACACTGACGGCATTCGGTAACGTCACGTGACGTCATCCGACCAATGAAACGTCAGATTTTCACTTCGTTGTAACCCGGATGTTTATATCAGGTCAATGCCTGATACAACAATATGTTATCAGTCAGTACGTATTCGGTCAATACAGGGCAGGTTACCTGATAAAATCGATTATCGGATGGGAGATTTCTAGTAAAAGTTGGTTGGATTATAAATGGGTTATTGTTTACATATTGGACTTTTAAGGAATTAAATGCTAGGGGAGCGTTAGCGGTCCCCTAGCATTTAATTCCTTAAATATCCAATACATGTATGTAAACAATAAGTATACTAATGTTCGATGCTAGGGGAACGCTAGCGGTCCCCTAGCATTTAATTCCTTAAATATCCAATACATGTATGTAAACAATAATTATACTAATGTTCGTTTCCACGCGGCGTAAAACGAAGAGACGATACGTCGCTAAGCGCGTCACCCTATCTACATATATCGGAGGAACTATCGTTTCCCGTAATTCTGTTCCATGTTCTCACTGATTAAAGCGGCGTGGTTCTGTGCGTTAAGTCATTGGTTTACTGGCACAAAATGTCACATTAGCAGATACATTAATTAAAGGCTAACTAGGAGCGACTTCCAATTAAGTCTTTATATTAACTTTTTTCCCAGGCACTGCGGGATAGGCAGCCACTCCGCGTAATAATTCCCGGAAATTGAGGACACATTACTGGTCACGAGAAAACAGCCAACGTACACTTAAAGGGGCATATCAGGATTTTTGAGAAAAAAGTACTATAACACTAACAAGAATTCCGCCACGGAAGCGATGTCGCGCCTGCCGAGGCATTTGACCGTGAACATTACAAGTAAATAAATGACCTTGACCTTGAGAATTTGGATGTGGGGATGTGCGTAATGAAGCATCATCCCTAGATGAACATTGATGTGAAATATTATCAAAGTGTGGCAAGAGGTTAAAGAGATATTGTGAAAAAACAATAACTTTAACGCATTCCTGTTACAAAACCGGTGAACATTACAAGTAAATAAATGACCTTGACCTTGAGAATTTGGATGTGGGGGTGTGCGTAATGAAGCATCATCCGTAGACAAACATTGATGTGAAATATTATCAAAGTGTGGCAATGGGTTAAAGAGATATTGTGAAAAAACAATAACTTTAACGCATTTCTGTTACAAAACCGGTGAACATTACAAGTAAATAAATTACCTTGACCTTCGGAATTTGGATGTGGGGGTGTGCGTAGTGAAGCATCATCCCATGACAAACATTGATGTGAAATATTATCAAAGTCTGGCAAGGGGTTAAAGAGATATTGTGAAGAAACAATAACTTTAACGCATTTGCCTTACAAAAAAACCGGACGACGACGCGGACGACGAGGACGACGACGCGGACGAAGACGCGGACGACGACGACGACGGAAAAAGCGCCGACTATAGTCGCGCCTCTGCTAAAGCAGGCGCGACAAAAACGTGTTTTCATCATGGCCCTGTGTAAAGTGGTTCAATTGAAGATATATGAGGATACTAGGACCGCTGGGTTGTTTCATTTTTCACTGATACATCAGTATCAGGGGTCCGTTTCACTAAACTTCGTACGACTAAAATATTCGTAGTTGTAAATTTAGGATCGTCTGTAAATTTCAATTGATGGATTTACATTTATTGAGCATAGGCTGCATATGCAGCCTATGCTCAATACATGTAAATCCAATGATTGTTTACAAGAAAACATTGCTAATGTGACATTTACAGAGAATCATAATTTTGCACTTACGAACATTTTAGTCGTAAGAAGTTTAGTGAAACGGGCCCCAGCTGTTCTGTGTGGTGGAACGCGACAAGATAGGAAATCCGATATTTATGTATCAAAGAAATCCCATATCGCCAGTCACAGTTAAATTCGTATGTGGCTATGACTGGATAAATTGGGCTTATTGGTTTTGCGACCGGTGTAGATCCTGAACAGACTGGACAGTCTGATCAGGATCTGTATTATTTTGTCATACATGTATTCCATCAATAGCCTATTTCACCAACATTGCAAACTATACTTATCTAGCAAAGTACACTTTGAGGGAATAATCATTTATTTTTCCCGAAATGCATTATTTTATATAGAACCAACCACTGCATATATTTGAGGATTTAAAGTATGCAGAATTATTATACTGAATGTATTACATTAACACAGCCGAAATGGCTGTGATAATGAATTAAAGTCAGTATAATAACAATTAATAAATTTATACTAAAATTGAAAATTTCTCCCTCAAAGTATAGTCTAAATAGGCTAAAACAAAAAAAAGATAAAAACAATAAATAAAGAAAAATAGGCTACTGGCGCACGTGACGTACAATGCCCACCATATGCATGTTACTATGATGTAGATTATCTAGAATTTGTCACCAATCTAGATACCTGGGGGCCGTTTCACTAAACTAAAATGTTCGTAAGTGCACATTTAGGATCGACTGGAAATTTCAATTGATGGATTTACATGTTTACAATGCTCAATAAATGTAAATCCAATAATTGTTTACCAGAAAAAATTGCTAATGTGATGTTACAGACTATCAAAAATTTGCACTTACGAACATTTTAGTCGCAAGAAGTTTAGTGAAACGGCCCCCAGATGGCTGTGACTAGAAAAACGGGGCGTTTGGGTTTTACGATCAGTGTAGATCCATATCAGCCTGTGCATCCGCACAGTCTGATCAGGATCTGCACTGTTCGCCATTCGATCAATGAAACACATGTCATGCCTCTAAAGGACAGCATAGATGGTTATCAGACTGCGGGAATGTACTATTTAATCAGGAGCTGCATACACACTACGGCCTGCGCTAATCTTGCTAATGTTTGTCAATTTCTGTGATTCAACATACTTGAATATTGTGCTTGAGACCAAGCAGTTTGATTGGCCTGCAGTTGCGTACACTATTCGCATAACCCATACACTCCAGTAGCATATTTATCAACATTTCAAAGTATACTATCTTGCTAAGTACAAGATGCACAGGCTGATCTGGATCTTGACTGGTCGCAAAACCCATAAGTCCCATTTATCCAGTCACAGCCACATATATCAAAACACTTGAATACTTGAAACCGAGCAGCTTGATTGGCTGAGCCTGAGTTGTGTTACAGTAAAACCCATAAGCCTCATTTCTCCATTTACAGACAATACTGTCAATGTAATCAGTCAGCGGCTTTGAGCATGCGCACCATCCAGCTGTCTGATTCTCCCGGAAGCCATGACGGCTAATGAGTCTGAGACGATTTGGCGCCAAATCTGCAACCTTGAGTATTATAATTTTGTTTTCTTGAAATCTAATTATACCACATGCGAGCTGATTATATTCGTGTTTCTAGTATCTGGTTGTATAGGGCGTGGTTAAATAGAGAACAAATTACACAAAGGAGAGCGATGAACCCATGTACAGAAGACGCTGACATGATAAACACGTGACACGCGCAGACTGGTGGTCGAGTATGGAACGTCTAATCTACATAAACTCAAATAATTATTGCTAGCTTTAAATAATTACAGCTAGCATTAAATATTTAGAACTAGCATTAATGAGTTCCTGGAACGCCAAATCTACATAGACTCAAATAATGATTGCCAGCACTAAATAATTAACGCTAGCATTAGCAATTTAGAGCTAGCTACACATGATTTAGAAAGCTCCTTAAATGATTTGGAGCTAGCTCTAAATATGTATTGCTAGCTCTAATTATGTAGAGCTAGCATTCAGTATTCGAGTGTATGTATATTTGGCGTTCCATAGTCGATGTACCTTCAACTTGACAAACACATGCAGTCCATTAGCTGATTTCACCAACATTGCAAAGTATACTTTTCTAGCAAAGTATACTTTGAGGGAGTAATCATTTATTTTTCCCGAAATGCATTATTTCATATAGAACTAACAACTGCATATATCTGATGATTAAAAGTATGCAGAATTATTATACTGAATTTATTACATTATCACAGCCAAAATGGCTGTGATAATGTAATCAATTCAGTATAATAAAAATTAAAGAATAAGTTTTTCAAAAAATTGAAAATTTCTCCCTCAAAGTATACTTTGCTAGAAAAGTATACTCTGCAATGTTGGTGAAATAGGATACAGGACAAGCGGTGTGACGTCGCAAACGTAAAGCCACATCACAAAGCTGTTTGATTACAAGCACACTATTGAATGCATGAAATATTTACACCTTCTATAAATGCATAATGCATACGTCCATTCGACGTATTGCATTTACATCCCAATACAATACATTATACACACGTGACGTCGGGTGATGTTGTTGATTGGTTAAAGTTCGCAATGTCGCTATTCCCGAAACTGCGACAAAATGACGTAAACAAAAAGCGTATTGTTAATTTTAACGCCGTACTTAGTAATTTACAGTTTTGAAACTATCAGAAAATGCTCTGTACATTTCAGTAATAAAACCATGGGCTGTTGCATTTACTGGGTTGAGTAATACACTTGATCTGTTTAAAGTTTGCGAGGAGTCCTTTGGACTCCACGATCTTTAAACAGACCAAATATAGTATGCACCCTAATAAACGCAACAGCCCATGGTTTTATTCCTTAAATTGACAAATATTGGCAAGATTAAATCAGGCAGTAGTGTAGCGTCAACCATTTCCTCTTGTCGAATCTTACAAATTTGAAACGTAAATGTTATAGGAATAAATGGCCTTTTTGTGGAATTTATCGGGGTATAAACTTGGAAAAGTCGCGGGAATACTGGACGAAGGCCGGAAGGCCTCGTCCAGATTTCCCGCGACTTTTCCAAGTTTATATCCCCGATAAATTCCACAAAAAGGCCATTCATTCCTTATAATTCCAGCATTTGAAATAAATTCATCAAGAAAATGTGTTTATTTTCCGTTTTCTTAAGAATTATTTTAACTGCGCCTCACGGTTACGGAAAGTAGTTCGGCGTGGGAGTTTACTGGGATATAAATTTTGGACAGAGACTTGCTACGAGCCAATCAAATGCTAGGGAATTGTGTAAATATTTTTGTGCTGGAATTATCACAACATAACCGTGTTTTCACTTTGTAGACGTTTGGGGCGAAAAACTTTTCTATATTTTACTTCGAAAGTCGCAAAAAGAAAACGCATTTTTTACGGCAATTTCGTCTTTTCAAGTTTCGACTTCAAAAGTCGACCATGTGAAATCGCGGCATAATGAATAACGTTTGTTTTGCAATTGGTTTCATTGGTCGATGACCAGCGGTTTATTAATTGGTGTTTACATCGCCAAGTTTTAAACGTGTCGAAAATGATGGATAGGAGTGGTGCCTTAGGCAAAGTAAAACGTCTAAATAGCGTTCATATCTGTCCATAAATCAAGCATCGGTGGTTCAGTGGTAGAATGCTCGCCTGCCACGCGGGCGGCCCGGGTTCGATTCCCGGCCGATGCACTTATTTTATTGGCAACTTTATAATATCTTACATGTCATATGATCTGGGGTTGCCAGACACATTTGATCATCCCTCATTTAATTAACTCCAGCATTTGCTTTTTACATCACGATGTGTAAATCCGAGTAGAAAATCCTGTATGTCAAAGATTAATATAAATTATTTTGTATTCTATGACAATGTGGAGGTTGTTATTTTTTGTGTCTTGCCGAGGAATTCCTACCGTTTCCGAGCCGAGCCTGATAAACTTAATATCAAAGACACTACAATGATAGTCCATTTATCGGGTAGATATATAGTAAATACATGGTTAGTACCTTAGAATATAAAATATATTCGGTTGAGCCTTAGACAGCTTTATTGGGGCGAGCTTTAGCGAGCCCCAATAAAGTTGTTGGGGCGAAACAGAATATATTTTATATTCTAAGGCACTAACCATGTATTTACTTTATACCGCAACCCATTTTAAGTTACGTCACGTTGATTTATGACGTAACGTCAAGTTGTCTGACTGACGTCATTACGGCCGTCTTGGATGAGGAGGACAAGGAGCAGTACGGAAAACATTTTATTTTAGAAATTCGCCCCAAAACCATGCTAGTTACATTGGAAATGGTCTAACTAAGAAAACAAGACCTAGTTTGTTCAAATCGGTAATTCTGAAATTATTGCGAAAAATCGATTTGAAGTGGGACAGTTTTGACAAGGTGGAGGAGCTCGAGAAGCTGGTCGAAAAACAACTTTTTTTAGAAATTCACTCCGATACCCAGCTAGATAGCTTGTAAATGGTCTAACTAAGAAAACAAGAGTTAGTTTGTTCAAATCGGTCCGGTAATTCTGAAATTATTGCGAAAAATCGGTTTGAAGTGGGACAGTTTTGACAAGGTGGAGGAGCTCGAGCAGCTGGTCGAAAAACAACTGTTTTTAGAAATTCACTCCGAAACCCGACTAGATAGGTTGGAAATGGTCTAACTAAGAAAACAAGAGTTAGTTTGTGAAAATCGGTCCAGCAATTCTAACATTATTCCAACACTATTGAGGTGAAGTGAGACACTTTTTCCGTTGCTATTTTGAACCAACTGGTCACATGACGAGAGGTCAAAGTTGAGAAAATAAAGCTAGTTATTATTATGCTTTGATTTAACGACGGCACTGGCTCGATGACCTTGCATGTCGGGACCGACTATTTAAGTCCACATCCGACAGGACTAGGCTATCACGAAGGTGTCTTGCCCAAGGACACGCAGAATCGGCCAGTGTCGGGATTGGAACTCGGGACCTTTCGATCCGTAGTCCGATGCTTTACCACTGAGCTATTGCGAGCCTTGCCAGATATATTTTCCCATTCACGGCACTAACCTACTATTCTCTATATACTCTACAGAATGAGCGATTGTGAAGTGGTGTTCGTTGAAAAGAACGCGGATTTGTTTATGTCGTGTCATTACATGTACACTTAAAAATTGTCGTCATTCGGTAACGTCATGTGACGACGTTCGACCAATTAAACGTCAATTTTCAATTCGTTGTAACCCGGATGTTCGTAACAAGTCAATGCCTGATCCGGAAAGTGTATGGTATAAATATATTTTAGTAAATAATAATTTGCATCAGTTTTATCTTTACAAGCAGTGTAAAGAATATTGGAACGAAATATCGCTATGTTATAGAGTTCCTCTCCTTATCTACGGCATTATGCTATCAGTCAGTAAGCAAAGAAACGCAAAGATCACGACATTGATGTGTTTTCGTGCGACTTTCTAGGCGAAAATTCGTAACGAGAAATAAAAAAAAAAATGTTGACGTCGTTTTGACGTCAAAAGTTGAAAATATGACATCGCTTCGGACGTAATGAACCACGATTGTGTTGTACCATTTGCTAACAGCAAGTAAGTGTTTTATTAATTGGTATAATGCATGACCATATCAGAATGACGGATTGAAGGGGAGCCTGAGTCAAGGTGAAACGTCTAAATAACGTCCATTTCTGTTTGTAAACCAACCATCGGTGGTTCAGTGGTAGAATGCTCGCCTGCCACGCGGGCGGCCCGGGTTCGATTACCGGCCGATGCACTTATTTTATTGGCAACTTTATAATATTTCTTACATGTAATATGATCTGGGGTTGCCAGGCACTTTTGATGATCCCTCATTTAATTAACTCCAGCGTTTGCTTTTTACAGAAAATCCTATATGTCAAAGATAATTGCATGAAGAGATATTAATAGAAATTATTTTGAATTCTATGACAATGTGAAAGTTTTTGTTTTGTATCCATTTAGAAGCTGGTGTATAGCTAGAGAATAATTTATGGATTTACATTTATTGAGCATAGGCTGCATATGCAGCCTATGCTCAATAAATGTAAAGCTCGTGTCTTTTGATGTCAAGTTTATCGGGAATGCCAACCGTTTCCAAGCCGAGCCTGAAAAACTTGATATCTAAAGACACTACTATGATAGTCCATTTATCGGGTGGATCTAACGCTATACGCTACATAATGAGCGATTGTGACGTGGTGTTCGTTGAAAAGAACGCGGACTTGTTTGTGTTGCGTCATTACACTTAACAACTGTCGTCTTTCGGTAACGTCATGTGACGACGTTCGACCAATGAAACGTCAATTTCCAATTCGTTGTAGCCCGCATATTCTTATTTACGGCTTTATTATATCAGTCAGTACGCAAAGAAACGCAAATATCTCGACATTGACATGTTTTCGCATTGCGACTTTCGAGGCAAAAAGGCGTAACGAGAAATAAAACGAACAACATCAAATTCGTTTTTGACGGCGTTTAGACGTCAGATGTCGAAAAGATGAAATCGCGTCGGACGTAAGCAAACACGATTATTTTGCAACAGTCTCCCTTTAGTTAATAGTAAGTGGTTTATTAATTGGTGTAATGCATAGTACATGTATAGCTATATCGGAAATGACGGACTGAAGTAGAGCCCGAGGCAACGTGAACCGTCTAAATAGCGTTCATTTCTGTTTGTAAATCAAGCATCGGTGGTTCAGTGGTAGAATGCTCGCCTGCCACGCGGGCGGCCCGGGTTCGATTCCCGGCCGATGCACTTATTTTATTGTCAAAATTATAATATTCATACATGTAATATGATCTAGGGTGGCCAGACACTTTTGATCATCCTTCATTTAATTAACTCCAGTATTTGCTTTATACATCACGATTTGTAAAACCGAATTGTAAATCCTATATGTCAAAGATAATTGCATGAAGTACTATACATTATTTTGAATTCTCCTTTAACTATTACAATGTGAAAGCTGGGGTCGTTTTTGTTTGTATCCATTCGAAAGCTGGTGTATACATATATGCATGTAAAGCATAATACCAGGCTCGTGTCTTTGATATCAAGTTTATCAGGCAAGGCTAGGAAACGCGGAGGAATTCCAAGGCTCGCCGAGCCTGATAAACTTATTATCAAAATACACTACCATGATAGTCTACATGCATTTATCGGGTAGATCTAACGTTATGCGCTACATAATGAGCCATTGTGACGTGGTGTTCGTTGAAAAGAACGCGGACTTGATTATGTTGCGTCATTACACTTAACAACTGTCGTCATTCGGTAACGTCATGTGACGACGTTCGACCAATCAAATGTTAATTTTCAATTCGTTGTAACACGGATATTCGTAGCAAGTCATTGCCTGATACGGCAAGTGTATGGTATAAACATAAATCGATTTTTCGCAAAAACGACATAGGTCTGTGCCAAACTCCATAGACCACCAAATGCAGCTAATGAAGACGCGTTTGTTGCGCCATATTTCATCAAAATCCGATACTTCACTGCGCATGTCAAAGATGTGATATGATTGACCGTGTCACGTGACGCGTATTGGTAAAAATAGCACGAGGTCGGAAAATACCCTTTCTGGTCGCGGCATATAAAATGCGATTTTTCACCAATTAACACGCGCCGTAATTAAAAATAACTCGTTAGTGGGTAGACAAATGGCTCATATAAGGCATAACAGAAAATGAAAAGTAGTAGTACAGTGTAATCTGCTGCGTGGGCATGTACCTTTAAGGAAACTATCACATACTACTTACTTTGAAGTGGGCGACTGAGAATCACGAGTGGTACACTTTAACGAAATATTGCTATCTTATAGAGTTCCTGTCCTTATCTACGGCATTATGCTATCAGTCACAAGATGAATGATCAAGTGGTTACAACAACAACAACAACAATTATTGAAACTTCCAGAAGCGCCTCCGATTCAAAGTTTCAGGCATTGTTGTTGTTGTGATAACCACGTGAGCATGCATCTTGAGTCAGTACGCAAAGAAACCTAAAAATCACGACATTGACGTGTTTTCGCATTGCGACTTCGAGAAATTCGTTTTGGACGTCGTTTTGACGTCAAATGTAGAAAAGATGAAATCGACTCGGACGTAACGAACCACGATAGTTGTGTGTACCAGTCTACCATTTGTTAATAGCAAGCAAGTGCTTTAATAATTGGTATAATGCATGGCCATATCAGAACGACGGATTGAAGTAGAGCCTCAGGCAAGGTGAAACTTCTAAATAACGTTCATTTCTGATTATAAATCAAGCATCGGTGGTTCAGTGGTAGAATGCTCGCCTGCCACGCGGGCGGCCCGGGTTCGATTCCCGGCCGATGCACTTATTTTATTGGCAACTTTATAATATTTCCTATATGTAATATGATCTCGGGTGGCCATACACTTTTGATCATCGCTCAGTTAATTAACTCCAGCATTTGATTTTTAGATCACGATTTGTTAAACCGTGTTGAAAATCCTATATCTCAAAATAATTGTGTGAAGCGATATTACTATAAATTATTTTGAATTCTATGACAATGTGAAAGTTGTTGTTTTTGTATCCATTTACAAGCTGGTGTATACATAGAGAATACTACCAGGCTCATGTCTTTTGATATCAAGTTTATCAGGTAAGGCTAGGAAACGCGTAGGAATTCCGAGGCACACCGTTTCCCAGCCGAGCCTTATAAACTTAATATCTAAAGACACTACCATGATAGTCCACTTATAGGGTAGATCTAACGCTATACGCTACAGAATGAGCAATTGTGACGTGACATGCACACTCAGTAGGCACAAAATGTTCTTTATAGGAACTAAATAAATGTATAATTGTGCAACTATTCCACCAGTTCTAAAAATTACGAGTGTCCGCTAAACAGATATAATCATTTAGTAATGTTTATTTTACTGATAGTGACTCGCGGTGGTATCAGGCTATTTTCATATGCTAATGAGGCATGATATATTTTAATTATTTATACTAATTAAACTGAATGTGTCACCTGAAAAATATATTTTCGACAGATTATAAAGTATGATAATTGCACATCAACAAATAAATACAGTGTATAAATAGTAATGTCCGTTAACATTTTAAGGAAACACTGTTATCGCCCCTCATATCACTGCGGAATGTTACGTCTGATATCAAATGTATAATAATGCTAATCAATACGTGTGGTAATGGTGAATTAATGTTTATTTTGTCAGAAAATGTCTCAGATGATGTATCTGATATAAACAACATATTGTGCCGACTGAGTGGGCATGTACCTTTAACAATTGTCGTCATTTGGTAACGTCATGTGACGGAGTTCGACCAATGAAAGTCAATGTTCAATTGTTGTAACCCAGGATATACGTAAATACGGCATCATGATATCAGTCAATACGCAAAGAAACGCAAAGATCACGACATTGACGTGTTTTCGCATTGCGACATTCGAGGCGAAAAGTCGTAACGAGAAACTAAAAAGCAAATGTTTTTGACGTCGTTTTGACGTCAAATGTTGAAAATATGAAATCTAGTCGGGAGTAATGAAACACGATTGTTTTGCAACAGTCTACCTTTGGCTAATAGCAAGTGGGTTATTAAAGGGTGTAATGCATATTACATGTATAGCTATATCGGAAATGATGGATTGAAGTAGAGCCCGAGGCCACGTGAAACATCTAAATAGCGTTTATTTCTGTTTGTAAATCAAGCATCGGTGGTTCAGTGGTAGAATGCTCGCCTGCCACGCGGGCGGCCCGGGTTCGATTCCCGGCCGATGCACTCATTTTATTGTCACAATTATAATAGTTGTTACATGTATGTTCAGGGGTTGCCAGACACTTTTGATCATCCCTCATTTAATTAACTCCAGTATTTGCTTTTTACATCACGATTTGTAAAACCGAATTGTAAATCCTATATGTCAAAGATCATGAAGTACTATAAATTATTTTGAATTTTCGAACATATTTTTTTAACTAATACAATGTGAAAGCTAGGGTCGTTTTTGTTTGTTTGTCTGTTTGTTTGTTTGTTTGTTTGTTTGTTTGTTTGTTTGTTTGTTTGTTTGTTTGTTTGTTTGTTTGTTTGTTTGTTTGTTTGTTTGTTTGTTTGTTTGTTTGTTTGTTTGTTGGGGTTTAACGGCCTATCAACAGCTAAGGTCATTTAAGACCAGGTCAATGGGTTTAGTACTAAATCCCATATATTACCTGTACACGTACATGTACAAGTTCAAGTACAAGTTCAAGTACATGTACTAATGGGGGAAAATCCCAAAATCAGAACTGAATATTTACAATAACAAAACTATATTTATCCCGTCAACACAGTGCGTATGTGCCGTGAAATACGGTGCCGTGAAACATGTTTGATATCCTGTCAATACGACCTAATCACTGCGTATGAATATGTGCGGTGGCTGGGATTATTTTTTGTGCATTTTAAAGCCATTTGTAGGTGTTGACGGGATAAATAGAATAGTAGGTTAGTGCCGTGAATGGGAAAAATATCTGGCGCGGCACGGAAATTGGATGTGCTCGGCAGAGCCTCGCCCATCCCGTTTCCTAAGCCTTGCCAGATATGTTTTCCCATTCACGGCACTAACCTACTATTCTCTATCTATTTTCCTTATTTCTGAACCAAAGTGTATGTCACAACATATACTTCTGATGAGAAATAAAGAAATTCTTGAGCCTTGCCGGATATTTTTTCCCATACACGGCACTAACCTACTATTCTCTATATTCAGCGTTTTTGTTTGTATCCATTCGAAAGCTGGTGAAGACATACATGCATGCAAAACATAATACCAGGCTCATGTCTTTGATATCAAGTTTATCAGGCAAGGCTAGGAAACGCGTAGGAATTCCGAGGCTCGCCGAGCCTGATAAACTTGATATCAAAATACACTACCATGATAGTCTACATGCAGTTATCGGGTAGTTAAGTTGTGACGTTGTATTCCTTGAAAAGAACGCGGACTTGTTTATGTTGCGTCATTACACTTAACAACTGTCGTCATTCGGTAACGTCATGTGACGACGTTCGACCAATGAAATGTAAATTTTCAATTCGTTGTAACGCGGATATTCGTAGCAAGTCATTGCTTGATACGGCAATTGTATGGTATAAAACATATTTTATTAAATAATAATTTACATCAGTTTTATGTATACAAGCAGTGAAAAGAAGATTGGAACGAAATATTGCTATCTTATAGAGTTCCTGTCCTTATCTACGGCATTATGCTATCAGTCACAAGGTGAATGACCAAGTGGTTACAACAACAACAACAACAATTACTGAAACTTCCAGAAGCGCTTCCGATTCAAAGTTTCAGACATTGTTGTTGTTGTGGTAACCATGTGATCATGCATATTGAGTCAGTACGCCAAGAAACCTAAAAATCACGATATTGACGTGTTTTCGCATTGCGACTTCGAGAAATGAATAAAACGACCAATTCGTTTTGGACGTCGTTTTCACGTCAAATGTAGAAAAGATGAAATCGACTCGGACGTAATGAACCACGAGTTGTGTACCAGTCTACCATTTATTAATAGCAAGCAAGTGCTTTATTAATTGGTATAATGCATGGCCATATCAGAACAACGGATTGAAGTGTAGAGCCTCAGGCAAGGTGAAACTTCTAAATAACGTTCATTTCTGGTTGTAAATCAAGCATCGGTGGTTCAGTGGTAGAATGCTCGCCTGCCACGCGGGCGGCCCGGGTTCGATTCCCGGCCGATGCACTTATTTATGCACAACTTTATAATATTTCCTATATGTGATATGATCTGGGGTGGCCAGACTTTTGATCATCCCTCAGTTAATTAACTCCAGCATTTGATTTTTACAGCACGATTTGGTACGTGGTGGTCGGGCGATTGAGAAGGCGTAAATTAACGGTATGGGTTTCTCCTTATAGGAATCACGAATGCCTGGTTTGACCCTCAGGAATGCCTGGTTTGACCCTCAGGTACGTTTTTATGGCCAGACTTTTGATCATCCCTCAGTTAATTAACTCCAGCATTTGATTTTTACAGCACGATTTGTGAATCCGAGTTGAAAATCCTATATGATAATTGTATGAAGTGATATTAATATAAATTATTTTGAATTCTATGACAATGTGAAAGTTGTTGTTGTTTGTATTCATTTAGAAGCTGGTGTATGCATATAGAATAATATCAGGCTCGTGTCGGTTGATATCAAGTTAATCAGGCAAGGCTAGGAAACGCATAGGAACTCCGAGGCTTGCCGAGGAATTCCTACCGTTTCCGAGCTCAGCCTGATAAACTGAATATCTAAAGAAACTACAATGATAGTCCATTTATCGGGTAGATATATAGTAAATACATGGTTACTGCCGTCGAATATAAAATATATTCGGTTGAGCATTAGACAGCTTTATTGGGGCGAGCTTTCGCGAGCCCCTATAAAGTTGTCGGGGCGAAACTGAATATATTTTATATTCGACGGCACTAATCATGTATTTAATTTTTACCTCATACTACACTTAATTGTTGAACGTGCGTGACGTCATGTTTTGACGTCATTCCCTCGCCATACGTCACACATCTAACGACGTCATTCAAAGCAAAATGGCGGCGTCCACGCTAGATAGATTCGGTATTAAATCTCCGATTTATTTAAGATGAGCTTCAATATTGGCTGGTTTTAGACTACACAGTTGTCATAATAAGCATTACAATCATAATGGACATATCCATGTCGTTGGTTACATCGCATATACTGTAAAAATGGACAAAATTCAGCTGAACCGACAGCGATTTCGATTTTAATCAGAGGCCACGATTAGGGGTTAAAGGTGAACAAATAAAGGCAAAAACTACACTTCATGTATATTAGGCTACTTCAGGTATATTAGATTACTTCGGATATAAACAACCTTTAATCAACCCCCTTTATTATGCTACATGGAGCAATGGTTGCGGTATAAATCGTTTTATTACACTCTTGCGAGTTATTTGCATGGGTTTCGCTGTGAGAGAAAACCCGTATTCAAGTCCTTGCAAATAATGCACCGTGAAGAGAACACCCGTAATTGCGAGCCTGTTTTCTTGGAAACCACGAGCTACCATGCAAAATGTTTACTTTTTATTACAGTCAAAATAAAGTTATTTGAAAACTTGGAAAGGGTTTCGACTAATCTAGAGTGTTAATGTGATTGAACACATTCCAAACATGCAGTCAAATATATCTGGTTCATAGAAACAGCTGGTTAATTTGGATTTCAAAAAGGTTACATGACGTGACATTTGACGTCACACAACGTAACGTCAAAACGCGGGAAAACACGTCATTGTGTAACTATTCATTCGCACATCACAATTCATTGATTTTAATTTCAAAAATAGACTAAATGTGCATATATATCCGCCGTGGAAGTGTAATAAATAGGATATTCCATCGTACATGTTTGAATAGCGGAAATAATACACTCGCGTCCGTCGGCGTCCGTACAAGCACCTCGTTCGCTACGCTCACTCGCTGATTACGTGGAAGCCGACGCATACATAAATTTACGATGGAATATCCTCTATATACATGTACGCTACAGAATGAGCGATTGTGACGTGATGTTCATTGAAAAGAACGCGGACTTGTTTGTGTTGCGTCATTACACTTAACAACTGTCGTAATTTGGTAACGTCATGTGACGACGTTCGACCAATGAAACGTCAATTTCCAATTCGTTGTAAGCCGGATATTCTTAAATACGGCATTATTATATCAGTCAGGACGCAAAGAAATGCAATGATCACGACATTGACATGTTTTCGCATTGCGTCTTTCGAGGCGAAAAGTCGTAACGAGAAATAAAAGTTTTTTAGGTCAAATGTTGAAAAGATGAAATCGCGTCAGACGTAGGCCTAATGGAACACGATTGTTTTCCAACAATCTACCTTTGGTTAATAAATAGTAAGTGGTTTATTAATTGGTGTAATGCCATATACATGTATAGCCATATCGGAAATGACGGACTGCCCGAGGCAACGTGAAACGTCTAAATAGCGTTCATTTCTGTTTGTAACGCAAGCATCGGTGGTTCAGTGGTAGAATGCTCGCCTGCCACGCGGGCGGCCCGGGTTCGATTCCCGGCCGATGCACTCATTTTATTGGCAACTTTATAATATTTCTTACATCTGGGGTTGCCATACACTTTTGATCATCCCTCATTTAATTAACTCCAGCATTTATGATTTAGATCACGATTTGTAAACCGAGTAGAAAATCCTATATGTCAAAGAGTAATGACGCAACATAAACAAGTCCGCGTTCTTTTCAACGAACATCACGTCACAATCGCTCATTCCGCGTAATCGTTCATTCCGCGTAATAGCACTTCATGCATGCATGAAGTGCTATTACGCGGAATGAGCGATTGTGACGTGATGTTCGTTGAAAAGAACGCGGACTTGTTTATGTTGCGTCATTACACTTAACAACTGTCGTCATTCGGTAACGTCATGTGCAGGCGTTCGACCAATGAAACGTTAATTTCCATTCGTTGTAACCCGGATATTCTTAAATACGGCATTATTATATCAGTCAGTACGCAAAGAAATGCAATGCTCACGACATTGACATAACACTTTTAACAGATACTTTTGATCCTCCCTCATTTAATTAACTCCAGCATTTAGATCACGATTTGTAGAATCAAGTTGAAAATCCAAGTGTGAGATTGTGACGTGATGTTCGTTGGAATGAACGCGGACTTGTTTATGTCGCGTCATTACACTTTTATTGTCAGCTTTATAAGATTTCTTACATGTAATATGATCTGGGGTTGACATACACTTTTCATCATCCCTCATTTAATTAAGTCCAGAATTTGCTTTTTAGATCACGATGTGTAAAACCGAGTTGAAAATCCTATATGTCCAAGATAATTGCATGAAGTGATATTACTATACATTATTTTGAGTTCTATGACAATGTGAAAGTTGTTGTTTTTGTATTCATTTGGAGGCTGGTGTATACATAGAGAATAATATCAGACTCGTGTCTTTTGATATCAAGTTTAGAATGACGAATTGAAGTCGAGTCTGAGGCAACGTGTATCTTCTAAATAGCCTACATTTCTGGCTATACATCGAGCATCGGTGGTTCAGTGGTAGAATGCTCGCCTGCCACGCGGGCGGCCCGGTTTCGATTCCCGGCCGATGCACTTATTTTATTGGTGACTTTATAATAACCACGTGGTTACAACAACAACTCCAAAGTAAGTATTATTTGATATTTTCCTTAATATGCAACGGATTTTTATGAAATATGGCGCAGCAAACGCGTCTTCATGAGCTTCATTTGGTGGTCCCGGGAGTTTGGCACAGACTTATGTCGTTTTTGCGAAGAATCGATGTCCGTGTCGGTAGACACGGAAATCGATTATCCGCAAAAACGACAGAAGTTTGGGCGAAAATTCAGAGTCCACCAAATGCAGCTTAACAGGACGCGTTTGATGCGCTATAGTTCATCAAAATCCGTTACGTAATAAGGACACTATAAAAGAATACGTACTTTGAATCAGATGGATTCTGGAAGTTTCAGTACTTGTTGTTGTTGTTAATACCACGTGATCATACACCTTGTAATCCGAGCCTGATACACTTGATATATAATGCCACTACCATGATAGTCCATTTAGCGGGTAGACCTAATGTTATGCGTCACAGACTGAGTAATTGTGACTGACGTGGTGTTCGTTGAAAAGAACGCGGATATGTTTATGTTGCGTCATTACACTGTCGTCATTCGGTAACTTCATGTGACGACGTTCGACCAATGAAACGTCAATTTCCAATTCCTTATAACCCTGATATTCGTAAATACGGCATTATGATATCAGTCGGTACGCAGTGGGCCAATGCAAAGATCGTTACCTGATAAATGTGTTTCTAGTTCATTGAACGTAATGTTACATACGATGATATCAGTCGGTACGCAGTGGGCCAATGCAACGATCGTTACCTGATAAATGTGTTTCTAGTTCATTGAACGTAATGTTACATACGTTCGATGTCATTATCCTATATCAGTAATATGAGCCGCGTCGCGAGAAAACCTGTCTTCGGGAGTCTGACGACGTCACAAGATATGACGTCGTGAACTTAGCTGACGTAATTTCAACCGAGATTTCCAATTATCGACGTTTGTCAGACCGCCATGTTAGGTTTGTTCCGTTGTGTTAAAGTTATCTAACAAACAGAATATATCTATAATCGAGCGTATGTGTGTGAAAAAAACAATCTGTCCTGGGTTCTGCCGTCTGAGAATGTATTGGATGAACGTTAAACTGCCGTACTAACGGTCGTACGATCGAAATCCATCATTTTTATTCGAAACGGGCACATCTTATATTATGTTTTTATTAACAATAATGGCGTAAGGATACTTTTCTTTTATTATTTTGCTGCTGATATCACATAAAAATGTTCGTCTGTTATTGATATATGTTTTTTATGTTCCGTTATTTTGACATAATATTTTCTTTGACACAGTTTACAGATAACTGTCCACATTAACTGTTATCGACCACCATTTACAGGTGAAAACTCTGTGTAAGCTACATTTTTATTTACATACAGATGGTCGGCAGCATATTGGTAGACCGATGTAGCCTGGGCCCGGTTTCCCGCACAACTATATGTTTCAGATCTAGTTAACTAGATGCGAATTTTCAGTTTATTGCTCAATTATTTCTTTCTAATATACATGTAATGTATAAAATTAAAATTTAGCGCAACCTTTACCGATTTTAAGAAAAACAATATCTCCTGCAAAAACAACAGTCATGGATGTTACAACTAGTATAGATGCATATGCATCGTCTGATCAGAACATACGATGTCCGCCATTTAGTCAGTAGGGAATCCTTTCTCGATTACCGACAGGATATGCGTCTTACATTTATTGCAAATATTGTAAGGTCCGGTTTTTTCAGCAGATGGTCCAAGTATAAAACCTTAAATCTGAAAGCATACTGACGTGTGTGTCATGTTAATATAAGAAATAGATGCGGTGGGATGTTATTTCAAGGCAACATATGTTGGAGACATTAGTATCATGGACCGTGAGTGACGATCTGTCAAGTCGTGAAAAATGCAATAATACAAACAATCAAGAACTAGATGCTGTGGGATTATATTTCAAGGCAACAGATTTTGGGGATATTAGTCATTTACTTGGAGTGAAAATATTGTTAAGTCGTGACGCAAATACAATAAGACTGTGCACACTATCAATTGATATGGTTCTTCTAGTACTGTTCGACGATTATCAAGGATCTCTTGACTTGGGGTTTTGTTATTATTTTATATCCGTCCCCTCTCATACTGCGTACTTTGGGACCCTCACATTTTGAGTTGAGTCTCCAAAAGACAAACTGCTACCGTAACACTCCCAAAACAAACACAAGTCGGTGGTAGGACAAGCTGAACACAAGCTGTGGTAACAAATGTCTCAAATATGTTAACATTTTAACCGTAATAGGTAGGGACTTGAAACTTGGTGTGTGCCTTCCTTGTGGTGTGTAGATGCGCAGTGAATTTCGATTTTTGATTCGACCCCCGGTCATGAATTATCTACCCCTTTTCAACTTCGCATTTGGGAAACGTGGGTATATTGCGATGGTGTGCCATCGACTGTGCTCTAGTTTTAATGTAATTTAATGTTGAACGTATTGTTCTCCCCGTATGCATGCGTATTTACATTTGTATATGTTGAACTAAACGGTCGTATATGTTGAACTAAACCAATCAGTTAATCAATATTTTTCCATTGTTTTCTACAATTATAAATTGTTAAAACGCTCAGTAAACACGTCAACAAGAAGAAGAAATCAGCATACCTAATTCGCGTACCCGCGCACGTTCATACTTGCTGGTACATGAACTTGCCGGTTTGACTTTTTCGCTTTGCACATTCATGTGTTACCAAAAGACTCGAGCTCATCCGTCTTTACATTCATTATTCAATGCCAAACATGCTTCTAGTTCGATTATGTCATTTTACGTCGCTTGACGTTGCTTTTTCGTGACGTCTCTTTTGCTCAAACGACCTGCATAGTGGTGATGTATAAACTATATCTTAATGAATATTGCAGATATCATGATCAAATAAAAAGCGTTCAATTCATCATACAAATACCATTGTCATAGAAACAAAATGTGATATTGACCAAAAATTTCCCGAATACAGGTTTTCTCGCGACACGGCTCAATTATGTATGAGGGACAGCTGGAGCGATATTAATTGACAAACCTCAGCAATATACGTGCCATAAGGTCTACGAATCACGATTGGTACACTTTAACCTGCGCTAATCTTGCCAATCTTTGTGTACGGACCTGACAGCTGCGTCAAACATATCGTCTCGTATTTTACATATTTGAAACGCAAACATCGGGGCGAAAAGTCGCAACGAGAATGCAAAACACGGAAAAATCGTTCATTTCTGTTTGTAAATCAAGCATCGGTGGTTCAGTGGTAGAATGCTCGCCTGCCACGCGGGCGGCCCGGGTTAGATTCCCGGACGATGCACTGATTTTATTGGCAACTTTATAATATTTCTTACATGTAATATGATCTGGGGTTGCCATACACTTTTGATCATCCCTCAGTTAATTAACTCCAGCATTTGATTTTTACATCACTGTTTGTAAAACCGAGTTGAAAATCCTATATGTCAAAGATAATTGCATGAAGTGATATTGCTATTAAATATTCTGAATTCTATGACAATGTGAAAGTTATTGTTTGTGTATTCATTTGGAAGCTAGTGTATAAATGGAGAATACTATCAGGCTCGTGTCTTTTAATATCAAGTTTATCAGCAAGTCTAGGAAACGCGTAGGAATTCCGAGGCTCGCCGAGGAATACCTACCGTTTCCGAGCCGAGCCTGTTAAACTGAATATTTAAAGACACTACCATGATATTACATTTATCGGGTAGATCTAGCGCTATACGCTAGAAAATGAATGTGACGTGGTGTTCGTTTAAATGAACGCGGACTTGTTTATGTCGCGTCATTACACTTAGCAACTGTCGTCATTCGGAAACGTCATGTGACGACATTCGACCAATGAAACGTCAATTTTCAATTCGTTGTAACCTGGATATTCTTAAATACGGCATTACTAGTCAATACGCAAAACAACGCAATGATCTCGACATTGACATGTTTTCTCATTGCGACTTTCGAGGCGAAAAGTCGTAACGAGAAATGAAAAAAAAATAGTTGTTGACGTCGTTTTGACGTCAAATGTCGAAAACATGAAATCGCGTCGGACGTAATTAAACACGATTGTTTTGCAACAGTCTACCATTAGTTAACAGTAAGTGGTTTATTAATTGATGTAATGCACAGTACATGTATAGCCATATCGGAAATGACGGATTTATGTGGAGCCTGAGGCAAGGGGAAAAGTCTAATAGCGTCCATTTCTGTTTGAAAATCAAGCATCGTTGGTTCAGTGCTAGAATTAATGCTCGCATGCCACTCGGGCGGCCCGGGTTCGATTCCCATCCGATGCACTTATCTTATTGGCAACTTTATAATATTTTTTAAATGTAATATGATCTGGAGTTACGATACATTTTTGATCATCCCTCATTTAATTAAAGGTACATGCCCATTCAGTAGGCACAAAATGTTCTTTATTGGAATTAAATAAGTGTATAATTGTGTCACTATTCCACCAGTTCTAAAAAATGCGAGTGCCCGCTAATTAGTTATACTAATTAAATGAGTCAAATGAAAAAATAATAGTTTCGACAGATTATAAAGTATGATCATTGCACATCAAAAAAATAAATACAGACAATGAATAGTATGTCCGTTAACAGTTTATGGAAACACGGTTATCGCCCCTGATACCAGTGTGGACATTTACGACAGATGTAAAATGTATAATAATGCCAATCAATAAGTGGGATAATGGTGTATGGAAGTTTATTTTGCCAGAAAATGGCTCATATGATGTCTCTGATATAAATAACATTTTGTGCCTACTGCTTTAACACCAACATTTGCTTTTTCGATCACGATTTGTAAAACCAAGTTGAAAATCCTATTGTGCGATTGTGACGTGACGTTCGTTGAAAAGAACGCGGACTTGTTTATGTCGCGTCATTACACTTAACAACTGTCGTCATTCGGTAACGTCATGTGACGAAGTTCGACCAATGAAACGTCAATTTCCAATTCGTTATAAGCCGGATATTCGTAGCACGTGAATGCCTGATACGGCAAGTGTATTGTATAAACATATTTTATTAAATAATAAATTGCATCAGTTTTAGGTATACAAGCAGTGCAAAGCAGATTGGAACGAAATATTGCTATCTTATAGAGTTCTTCTCCTTATGTACGGCATTATGTATCAGTCAACAAAAATTCGTAACGAGAAATGAAAAAAAAAGAAAATAGTTGCTGATGTCGTTTTGACGTCAACTGTTGTAAATATGAAATCGCGTCGGACGTAATGAACAACGATTATTTTGCACCAGTCTACCATTTGTTAATAGCAAGCAAATGCTTTATGAATTGGCCATATCAGAACGACGGATTGAAGTAGAGCCTTAGGCAAGGTGAAACGTCTAAATAACGTTCATTTCTGGTTGTAAATCAAGCATCGGTGGTTCAGTGGTAGAATGCTCGCCTGCCACGCGGGCGGCCCGGGTTCGATTCCCGGCCGATGCACTTATTTTATTGGCAACTTTATAATATGTTTTGTATGAAATATGATATGGGGTTACGAGACACTTTTGATCATCCCTCATTTAACTAACTCCATCATTTGCTTTTTATATCACGATTTGTAAAACCAAGATGAAAATCCTATTGTGCGATTGTGACGTGATGCTCGTTGAAAAGAACGCGGACTTGTTTATGTTGCTCCATTACACTTAACAACTGTCGTCATTCGGTAACGTCATGTGACGAAGTTCGACCAATGAAACGTCAATTTCCAATTCGTTGTAAGCCGGATATTCGTAGCACGTCAATGCCTGATACGGCAAGTGTATTGTATAAACATATTTTATTAAATAATAAATTGCATCAGTTTTAGGTATAGAAGCAGTGCAAAGCAGATTGGAACGAAATATTGCTATCTTATAGAGTTCTTCTCCTTATGTACGGCATTATGTATCAGTCAACAAAAATTCGTAACGAGAAATGAAAAAAAAGAAAATAGTTGCTGACGTCGTTTTGACGTCAACTGTTGAAAATATGAAATCGCGTCGGACGTATTGAACAACGATTATTTTGCACCAGTCTACTATTTGTTAATAGCAAGCAAATGCTTTATGAATTGGCCATATCAGAACGACGGATTGAAGTAGAGCCTCAGGCAAGGTGAAACGTCTAAATAACGTTCATTTCTGGTTGTAAATCAAGCATCGGTGATTCAGTGGTAGAATGCTCGCCTGCTACGCGGGCGGCCCGGGTTCGATTCCCGGCCGATGCACTTATTTTATTGGCAACTTTATTATAATATGTTTTATTTGCAATATGGTGTGGGGTTACGAGACACTTTTGATCATCCCTCATTTAACTAACTCCATCATTTGCTTTTTATATCACGATTTATAAAACCAATATGAAAATCCTATTGTGCGATTGTGACGTGATGTTCGTTGAAAAGAACGCGGACTTGTTTATGTCGTGTCATTACACTTAACAACTGTTGTCATTCGGTAACGTCATGTGACGAAGTTCGACCAATGAAACGTCTACAAATATGAAATCGCGTCGGACGTAATGAACAACGATTATTTTGCACCAGTCTACCATTTGTTAATAGCAAGCAAATGCTTTATGAATTGGCCATATCAGAACGACGGATTGAAGTAGAGCCTCAGGCAAGGTGAAACGTCTAAATAACGTTCATTTCTGGTTGTAAATCAAGCATCGGTGGTTCAGTGGTAGAATACTCGCCTGCCACGCGGGCGGCACGGGTTCGATTCCCGGCCGATGCATTTATTTTTTTATTGGCAACTTTATAATATGTTTTATATCGCAATATGGTCTGGGGGTTACGAGACACTTTTGATCATCCCTCATTTAACTAACTCCATCATTTGCTTTTTATATCTCGATTTGTAAACCAAGATGAAAATCCTATTGTGCGATTGTGGACGTGATGCTCGTTGAAAAGAACGCCCCGACTTGTTTATGTTGCTCCATTACACTTAAACAAAACTGTCGTCATTCGGTTAACGTCATGTGACGAAGTTCGACCAATGAAACGTCAATTTCCAATTCGTAGTAAGCCGGATATTCGTAGCACGTCAATGCCTGATACGGCAAGTGGGTATTGTATAAACATATTTTATTAAATAATAAATTGCATCAGTTTTTAGGTTATAGAAGCAGTGCAAAGCAGATTGGAACGAAATATTGCTATCTTATTAGAGTTCTTCTCCTTATGTACGGCATTATGTATCAGTCAACAAAAATTCGTAACGAGAAATGAAAAAAAGAAAATAAGTTGCGACGTCGTTTTGACGTCAACTGTTGTTGAAAATATGAAATCGCGTCGGAACGTAAATGAACATCGATTATTTTGTGCACCAGTCACCATTTGTTAATAGCAAGCAAATGTTTTATGAATTGGCCATATCAGAAACGACGATTGAAGTAGAGCCTCAGGCAAGGTGAAACGTCTAAATAACGTTCATTTCTGGTTGTAAAATCAAGCATCGGTGATTCAGTGGTAGATATGCTCGCCTGCTACGGGGCGGCCCGGGTTCGATTCCCGGCCGAGCACTTTTTTTATTAGGCAACTTTTTGATATAATATGTTTTATTTGCAATATGGTGTGGGGGTTTCGAGACACTTTTGATTCATCCCTCATTTAACTAACTCCAACATTTGCTTTTTATATCCACGATTTATAAAACCAATATGAAAATCCTATTGTGCGATTGTGACGTGATGTTCGTTGAAAAGACGCGGGGACTTGTTTAGTCGTTTTGTCATTTACACTTAACAACTGTTGTCATTCGGGGTAACGTCATGTGACGAAGTTCGACCAATGAAACGTCTACAAATATGAAATCGCGTCGAACGTAATGAACAAAACGATTATTTTTGCACCAGTCTACATTTGTTAATAGCAAGCCAATGCTTTATGAATTGCCATATCAGAACGACGGATTGAAGTGAGCCTCAGTCAAGGTGAAACGTCTAAATAACGTTCATTTCTGGTTGTAAATCAAGCCATCGGGGGTGGTTTGGTTTCAGTGGGTAGAATGCTCGCCTGCCACGCGGGCGGCCGGGTTCGATTCCCGGCCGATTGCCAACTTATTTTATGGCAACTTTATATATGTTTTATATGCAATATGGTCTGGGGTTACGAGACACTTTTGATCATCCCTCATTTAACTAACTCCATCATTTGCTTTTTATATCACGATTTGTAAAACCAAGATGAAAATCCTATTGTGCGATTGTGACGTGATGCTCGTTGAAAAGAACGCCGACTTGTTTATGTTGCTCCATTACACTTAACAACTGATCGTCATTCTGGTAACGTCATGTGACGAAGTTCGACCAATGAAACGTCAATTTCCAATTCGTAGTAGCCCGGATATTCCGTAGCACGTCAATGCCTGATACGGCAAGTGTATTGTATAAACTATATTTTATTAAATAATAAATTGCATCAGTTTTAGGTATACAAGCAGTGCAAAGCAGATTGGAACGAATATTGCTATCTTATAGAGATTTATTTTCTCCTTATGTACGGCATTTATGTATCAGTCAACAAAAATTCGTAACGAGAAATGAAAAAAAAAGAAAAATAGTTGCTGACGTCGTTTTGACGTCAACTGTTGAAAATATGAAATCGCGTCGGGACGTAATGAACAACGATTATTTTGCACCAGTCTACCATTTGTTAATAGCAAGCAAATGTTTTATGAATTTGGCCAATTATCAGAACGACGGATTGAAGTAGAGCCTCAGGCAAGGTGAAACGTCTCTAAAATAACGTTCATTTCTGGTTGTAAAATCAAGCATCGGTGGTGATTCCAGTGGTGAATGCTCGCCTGCTACGCGGGCGGCCCGGGTTCGATTCCCGGCCGATGCACTTATTTTTTTATTGGCAACTTTAATTATATATGTTTTATTTGTAATATGTGTGGGGTTACGAGACAACTTTTGATCATCCCTCATAATATTTAACTAACTCCAACATTTGCTTTTTTTATATCACGATTTATAAAACCAATATGAAAATCATATTGTGCGATTGTGACGTGATGTTCGTTGAAAGAACGCGGACTTGTTTATGTCGTGTCATTACACTTAACAACTGTTGTCATTCGGTAACGTCATGTGACGAAGTTCGACCAATGAAACGTCTACAAATATGAAATCGCGTCGAACGTAATGAACAACGATTATTTTGCACCAGTCTACCATTTGTTAATAGCAAGCAAATGCTTTATGAATTGGCCATATCAGAACGACGGATTGAAGTAGAGCCTCAGGCAAGGTGAAACGTCTAAATAACGTTCATTTCTGGTTGTAAATCAAGCATCGGTGGTTCAGTGGTAGAATGCTCGCCTGCCACGCGGGCGGCCCGGGTTCGATTCCCGGCCGATGCACTTATTTTATTGGAAACTTTATAATATGTTTTATATGCAATATGGTCTGGGGTTACGAGACACTTTTGATCATCCCTCATTTAACTAACTCCATCATTTGCTTTTTATATCACGATTTGTAAAACCAAGATGAAAATCCTATTGTGCGATTGTGACGTGATGCTCGTTGAAAAGAACGCCGACTTGTTTATGTTGCTCCATTACACTTAACAACTGTCGTCATTCGGTAACGTCATGTGACGAAGTTCGACCAATGAAACGTCAATTTCCAATTCGTAGTAAGCCGGATATTCGTAGCACGTCAATGCCTGATACGGCAAGTGTATTGTATAAACATATTTTATTAAATAATAAATTGCATCAGTTTTAGGTATAGAAGCAGTGCAAAGCAATTTATTGGAACGAAATATTGCTATCTATAGAGTTCTTCTCCTTATGTACGGCATTATGTATCAGTCAACAAAATTCGTAACGAGGAAATGAAAAAAAAGAAAATAGTTTGCTGACGTCGTTTTGACGTCACTGTTGAAAATATGAAAACGCGTCGGACGTAATGAACAAAAACGATTAATTTTGCACCCAGTCTACCATGTTTAATAGCAACAAATGTTTTATGAATTGGGCCATATCGAACGACGGATGGAAGTAGAAGCTCAGGCAAGGTGAAACGTCTAAATAACTTTCATTTCTGATTGTATAAATCAAGCAAATGTTTTATGGAATTGGCCATATCAGTCGCGGATTGAGTAGTGCCTCAGGCCAAGGTGAAAACGTCTACTAACGTTCATTTTGATTGTATATAAATCAAGCATCGGTGGGTTCAGTTGGTAGAAATGCTCGCCTGCCCACGCGGGGCGGCCCGGGTTCGATCCCACCGCCGATGCACTTATTTTATTGGCAACGTTATAATATGTTTTATATGTAATATGATCTGGGGTTACGAGACACTTTTGATCATCCCTCATTTAACTGACTCCATCATTTGATTTTTATATCACGATTTGTAAAACCAAGATGAAAATCCTATTGTGCGATTGTGACGTGATGCTCGTTGAAAAGAACGCGGACTTGTTTATGTTGCGCCATTACACTTAGCAACTGCGTCATTCGGTATCGTCATGTGACGAAGTTCGACCAATGAAACGTCAATTTCCAATTCGTTGTAAGCCGGATATTCGTAGCACGTCAATGCCTGATATGGCAAGTGTATTGTATAAACATATTTTATTAAATAATAAATTGCATCAGTTTTAGGTATACAAGCAGTGCAAAGCAGATTGGAACGAAATATTGCTATCTTATAGAGTTCTTCTCCTTATGTACGGCATTATGTATCAGTCAACAAAAATTCGCAACGAGAAATGAAAAAAAAGAAAATAGTTGCTGACGTCGTTTTGACGTCAACTGGTGTAAATATGAAATCGCGTCGGACGTAATGAACAACGATTATTTTGCACCAGTCTACCATTTGTTAATAGCAAGCAAATGATTTATGAATTGGCCATATCAGAATGACGGATTGAAGTAGAGCCTCAGGCAAGGTGAAACGTCTAAATAACGTTCATTTCTGGTTGTAAATCAAGCATCGGTGATTCAGTGGTAGAATGCTCGCCTGCCACGCGGGCGGCCCGGGTTCGATTCCCGGCCGATGCACTTATTTTATTGGCAATTTTATAATATGTTTTATTTGCAATATGGTGTGGGGCTACGAGACACTTTTGATCATCCCTCATTTAACTAACTCCATCATTTGCTTTTTATATCACGATTTGTAAAACCAAGATGAAAATCCTATTGTGCGATTGTGACGTGATGTTCGTTGAAAAGAACGCGGACTTGTTTATGTCGTGTCATTACACTTAACAACTGTTGTCATTCGGTAACGTCATGTGACGAAGTTCGACCAATGAAACGTCTACAAATATGAAATCGCGTCCGACGTAATGAACAACGATTATTTTGCACCAGTCTACCATTTGTTAATAGCAAGCAAATGCTTTATGAATTGGCCATATCAGAACGACGGATTGAAGTAGAGCCTCAGGCAAGGTGAAACGTCTAAATAACGTTCATTTCTGGTTGTAAATCAAGCATCGGTGGTTCAGTGGTAGAATGCTCGCCTGCCACGCGGGCGGCCCGGGTTCGATTCCCGGCCGATGCACTTATTTTATTGTCATATTAATATAATATTTCCTACATGTAATATGAGCTGTGTTATAATCATATTCTTATGTCAGACGAAAGTGGTATTTTTTCACTTTACCGGTGTATATGCGAATTTGTCCCATATTTTATTCTAAAGTACAGTCGAACCTCACCGAACGGCCAGCTCTCTACAACAACACTCTCTCAATAACAGCCACTATTTTATATCCCAAATGGATGATTTCCTCTGTATCTAACCCTTACAGAGCTGAGCATGAAAATTGTCGTCTGCTGTTGCTTTTGCCTTCTTTCTCAACAAAAACATGTTTGACAGCATTTTAGAATCATTTCCATTGGAAATGGTTCTAAAATGCTGTCAAAGCATGTATTTAATGAGAATTATCGACGAAAATAAATATACAGCTGACGACAATATTTAATTCAGCATTAACCTCCCTACAACAGCCACCTCTCTACAACAGCCCTGAGTTACAGCTCAGGCTCAGACAATCAAGTTGCTTGATACCGAGTTGGCATTGACGATAGATGTTGAGAAACGTTGATAATCTAAACAAGAATAACTCAACTCGGTTGTGTATCTTACGCAATACTGTACGTCTCATCGATAAGTTTTAAGCCGGGTACAGAAGGTGTTCGCGCCAATTTCCACCCTTAAATATAAGCCGAACTTTTAAGTGAACGTTTTAAGCACGTTCGAACATTTTGAACTGGCTTAAAACGTTCATTGAAGGGAGATACATACATTTAGCCCTGTCACCCCTAAGTAACTGGAATGAATGGTGATATGAATATTTCGCAACCAATCCAACCGTCACAACATGATAGTCAGACTAGTCCATTTATGAAAAGGGGGTGTTTTTGTTCTCAAAAATATGAAAATTACTTGCAAAAAGTGCAGGTCCTGATGAGACGGCTCGTTACGAGCCGGCTCATCTGGATCTGCACTGTTTGCAACTACCGTTATAGCAGGCTTTCGGGTCCAAAGGGTTAAACCAGCCTGAGTTCGAACTGGCTTAAAGGTACGTGTCCACTCAGTGGGCATAATATGTTATTTATATCAGAGATATCATCTGAGACATTTTCTCGCAAAACAAACATTCATTCACCATTACCTCACGTATTGATTGGCATTCTTATACATTTTATATCAGTCGTAAATTTCCACACTGATATCAGGGGCGATAACCGTGTTTCCTTAAAATGCTAACGGACAGTACTATTTATTCTGTGTATTTATTTTTTGATGCGCAATGACCATACTTAATAATCTGTCAAACATATTCATTGTTTCAGGTTAAGCATTTAATTAGTACATGTATATATATAATTTAAAAAAAATAGCTTGCCTTGTTTGCATATGAAAATAGCCGGATACTAACGCGAGTCACTGTCAGTAAAATAAATATTATTAAATGAGTATACCTGTATAGTGGGCACTCGTACATTTTAGAACTGGTGAAATAGTGACACAAGTATACGCTTATGTCATGCCTACAAAGAACATGTGCCTACTGAATGGGCATGCACCTTTAAAACGTTCATTGAAGCGAGATATGTACATTTAATGGATTCATCCATTGAGGCCATCTATATACCTTTAATAGATTCATTCATCTGGCCGCCACATGGACCGATATTCATTCACAACCTCGCTTGCTGATTGATTAATGTAGTGTGGCTGTAATTCACTGTGACATTGGGGTCTCCCGCCAGCTTTGTCATCGCGGATTTTCTCGTCGTGACAACGGATACTGGTGGTGAATACATATACATTGTAGCACGATATGTGGTCATCAATATCACTGGGTTTTATGTTACATCTACAATGGTCAAGCGTGTACTATCCCAAAATACGAGGTCATACTAATGGCTGTTGTATACGGAGCACCGCAGGGGTCATGGATTTTTTTATTAATTTGTTCACAATGAAAAAACAATTCGTTCCCTCAATTTAACAATTCGTTCCCTCGAATTAACAATTCGTTCCCACGATATAACAATTCGTTCCCCCGAATTAACAATTCGTTCCCACGACATAACAATTCGTTCCCTCGAATTAACAATTAACAACATTTTATTGTAAACAATTATTGGATTTACATTTATTGAGCATATGCAGCATATGTTATAAATGTAAATCCATCAAATGAAATTTCCAGACGATCCTAAATTTGCACTTGCGAACATTTTAGTCTTACGAAGTTTAGTGAAACGGGCCCCTGTGCTGTATTTCAGCATTTATTTCTTACTGAATAGCGCACACATTGAGTTTTGCGAACAGAGTAGACCCAGATCAGACTGCACGCATGTGCAGTCTGATCTGAGTCTACACTGTTTGCAATAACTGTTTGCAATAACTGTTTGCAATAACATTAATACGCGTGAAAAGATGAATCTGGCAAATAATGAGTCCCATGGCGTAGCTACGTAGTTATGATCAACACTAGTCGAAATCACTATACAGTGTAACCTCTGTTCAACAGCCACCCATGGGAAGACGCACAACTGGCTGTTGTAGAGAGGTCGCTGTTGTAGGGAGGTTAATGCTGAATTAAATTTTGTCGTCCACTTTTTATTTATTTTCTTCGATAATTATCACCAAAAACATGCTTTGGCAACATTTTACAATCATTTCCAATGGAAATGATTCTAAGATGCTGTCAAAACATGTTTTTTATTGAGATGAAGGCAAAAGACAATTTCGTGCTCAGCAGTCTAAGGGTTAGACAGAGAGGTACATGTAATCATCCATTTGGGATATAAAATCGCGGCTGTTATAGAGAGGGTGTTGTTGTAGAGAGGTGGGCCGTTCGGAGAGGTTCGACTGTAATTGCTCCTTTTAACATCATATCATTCTATATTCACTCCTTTTACAAGCAATAAAGGCCTCAAGCTACACAATTTGGACCGGATTTCTATAAATAAATTAAACGGGAGATAACTAGCTACGATCCACCACATAGATATAGTTATATTTCCCAATCACTGCAGTTACCCACACGCTATAGCACGATAACAGAATAAAATAGCAGATTAATAATTAATCAGAGGGCGCCATCTTGAATGTAGAAAAGTTAAAACCAACATTACATTGACTTTAAAACGGAAAGATACATTTAACATCGTAAAACGATTCTAGACACACGAAAAGATATCAGAAATGGTAGTTACATCATTATATGACAATTGGTCTTGTCATACAATTTTGAAAATGGCGACTGACGGACTTCTTGGATGTATGCAAATTGCAAGAGTTTCCCAAAGTTGCCATTTGGGCAACAAAACTGAATTTGTTCTAGGGAACCACACAAAGATGAAACAACAATAAAAGTTAATAGGAAACAGACTGTCTAGGTTCACTATGGAACACATAGGAGTGCCTACTCGAGAATAGTAGGTTAGTGCCGTGAATGGGAAAACATATCCGGCAAGGCTCAATAATGTCTTTATTTCTCATCAGAAGTATATGTTGTGACCACTCATTTGAACCGTCTCTCCGAGACGGTTCAAATGAGTGGTCATAACATATATTTTGGTTCAGAAATAAGGAAATTAGATAGAGAATAGTAGGTTAGTGCCGTGAATGGGGGGAAATATCTGGCAAAGCTTAGGAAACGGGATGGGCGAGGCTCTGCCGAGCACATCCCGTTTCCGAGCCGCGCCATATATATTTTCCCATTCACGGCACTAACCTACTATTCTATTTATCCCATCAACACCTACAAATAGCTTTAAAATGCAAAAAAATAACCCCAGCCGCATCCTCAAAATCGGAGAATCGACTAGTATGACAACCGCACATATTCATATGCAGTGATTAGGTCGTATTGACAGGATATACAAAATGTTTCACAGCACCGTTTTTAACGGCATATACATGTACGCACTGTGTTGACGGGATAAATATAAAAATAAGGCCATACAAAAGTACTTTGGTTCTCAAATATCGCCGCGTCTGCATAATCGCTGCGCGTCGAGCATTTTATCGTAATGGAGAAATAAAAGTGTACTATAAATTCGCCACATGGTTAATAGAAAAAACTACCGTGCAAAAATATGTTAAATCCAATCATGTCTGACGAAAATATTGTGATTGTTCACGTCGAAAGATGTTATACATGTAGTAAATGTAGTAACATATTTTTTTTTTTGGAGATGTTCGTCTCTGATTTTTTTTTCAGGTTGCCAGATGCATATATGCAGATGCATATTCGCTGGTTAGAATTCGATATAATTTTGTACAAATGACGTGGCTAAAAACAGACTCATTTTAATTCGAAAGTGGGTATAAAAATGAATGACATAATCTACGAAAAAATCTTTATCAGAACCATTCATGTGACAAAACTATGTCACAAGGGTGGTTTTTATCTAATTCAAGATTATTTATTAATTGGAGTCTACTCATGCCGTATAAATATGATATCCTGTCAGGATAATGGATGGAACAGCGTATCGTTAATCACGTTGTTATGGTTACGGCGCACAACCGAGATAACACACAGGAAGGTGTCAGCGATATTTAATCAAAGTAAATGAAGACGGAAATGGCTCGTCTACTCATATCGATAATGGCACCAATTTTCTATGGCATTCTGCAAGGACAATGTACTCCGTGCTACGTAGTCTACTTCGATTCAGTATACATATTCCAACAAAGCGTTATTGTGGCTGTGACTGGATAAATGAGGTTTATGAGACGTGTGACCAGTGTAGCTCCTGTAGACGAGTTCACCAATATTTCTAAGTATACAGTACACTTTGAGGGAGAAATTTTCAATTTAAGGATAAATTTAATGATTTTTTATTATACTGAATTTATTACATTATCACAGCCATTTTGGCTGTGATAATGTAATCAATTCAGTATAATAATTATACATACTTTTATTCATTAACACCTTCCATATTATCATTTCACACCTTCCATACCATTTCACACCTTCAATACAAGTTCACACCTTCCATACCGTTTCACATCTTTTTTGCTCTGTCGTTTATCCGTTCTGGAGATACATGTACATGCATGGTACATTTTATGGAACGCCAAATCTACCTCAACTCGAACAATTATTGCGAGCTCTAAATAGTTAATGCTAGCATTAAATATTTAGAGCTGGCATTAAATATTTGAGCTAGGATTAATTATTTGATTTTATGTAGATTTGCCGTTCCTGGAACACACACTCTACATACACTCAAATAATTAATGATTTAGATATAACTTCAAATAGTTTGGAGCTAGCTCTAAATATATAATGCTTTCTCTAATTATTTAGAGCTAGCATTACTTATTTGAGTTTATGTAGATTTGGCGTTCCATACGTTTTGACTCCGAAAATCCCACCTCTTTACCAATTGTCTATGGCATTCAGTAAGGACAATGTACTCCATACTACGAACTTCGATTCAGTATACATGTACATATTCCAACAAAGCGTTATTGTGGCTGTGACTGGATAAATGATGTTTATGAGACTTGTGACCAGTGTAGCTCCTGTAGACGATTTCACCAAAATGTCTAAGTATACTTACATGTATCTAGCTAAGGAACACTTTGAGGGAGAAATTTTCAAATTAAGGATAAATTTATTATTTTTTGTTATATTGTACTGAATTTATTACATTATCACAGCCATTTTGGCTGTGATAATGTAATCAATTCAGTATAATAATTCTGCGTACGTTTATTCATCAAATATATGCAGTCGTTAGTTCTATATGAAATAATGCATTTTGGGAAAAATAAACGATTACTCCCTCAAAGTATAATTTTGGTGAAATCGGCTACTCTGATCGAATAGCACTCACCTGTAGCATAATAAATCTGCTTATTATAAGTATGACGGGTCTGTCAATGATGCCATGGCGTACGGTTGCAGACACGTGAATGCGTGAAGGTTGTTTGACATCTAAAAACCGTTACGTTTCACAACTTGTGTTTTCTCGTACTATAACATTAATACCAATATAGTAAATAAATTGTCAACCTGTATCAACCATGTTTATACGAGTATTTGAGAGTATGCTTGCTTATCCCGTCAACACAGTGCGTATGTGCCGTGAAGCACGGTGCCGTGAAACCATTTGATATCCTGTCGATACGACCTAATCACTGCGTATGAATAAGTGCGGTTGTCATACTAGTCGATTCTCCGATTTTGAGGATACAGCTGGGGTTATTTATGTATTTGTAATGTTGACGGGATGAATAGAATAGTACGAGAGTGCCGTGAATGATACAGATATCTGACGCGGCACAGAAACGTGATGGGCTCGGCAGACGGCGCCTCGCCCATCATGTTTCCTAAGCCTTGCCAGCTAGTATTTCCCATTCACGGCACTAACCTACTATTCTCTATATACGTGTGTATAACTGAATAAAAGGTACAAGGATTCCGCATAATCTTCACAGTTCCGGTATCAACAGTATTACTACGAGTACAGTAACACCTCTCTAAACCGGACATCCTGGGAGGTCACAAGGGTGTCCGGTTTAGAGCTGTTCCACTGTAAATGAGGACCCGGTTGCTCAAAACCTCTGTTAGCTTAACAGACTGTTAAATCCTTAGCAATGCTAAGGATTTAACAGTCTGTTAAGCTAACAGAAGCTTTGAGCAACCGGTCCCAGGCATATAACCATTCCGGGACATACTTAAAATGGGATCACATATATTATCTCGCTGTCCGGTTTAGAGAGGTTTCACTGTACAAGTTATTGTTCACATATTGAAGAAAATGCGAGTGAGCGTTAGCGACCGCAACATTTAGTTCCTTTAAAGCCCAGTATGTGGAAAATAGCATATGTATAGTTCAGCCAGATTTCACACACGGGTATTATTTAGTGTGGATAAATAATCCACATACGTTATACGTCATTATAGTTCGCCATACTTGCTAAGCCAGTCGCTGGCCAGTATCGAGCGACACTAATTGCACATTTTGCAAAATCTAACCCCCAATAAATTACATATTATCAGCTTAACCCTTTGAACCCGAAAGCCCGCTATATCGGTTTATGCAAACAGTGCAGATCCAGATGAGCCGGCTCGTAACGAGCCGTCTCATCAGGATCTGCACTGTTTGAAAGTAATTTTCATATTTTTGAGAACAACAAATACCCGCTTTTCATAAATGGAATAGTCTGAAAATCATTTTCTGACTGTTGGATTGGTTGCAAAATTAACATATCAAAATCCATTCCAGTTACTTAGGGGTGAAAGGGTTAATCATTAATCGTTCGACAAGAAATGGAAAATCAATACTTGGATGGGAGGAGATGCACAGTAAAATTTGGCTAAACAAATGTTGGACTTTTAAGAAACTAAATGTTGCAGTCGCTGGCGTTCCCTCGCATTTAACTCCTTAACAATCCAATATGTGAAGAAGAACTTATACATAATGTACGTGAATTAAATGTTACCCGTATGTGACACATGTAATAATGGATGCAATCATTGAACAAGCCAGATCAAGCAACATACTGGAAGGTACAAAAGGTATCAGGAAATACGGTTAATAGCAAGTTAAGCCATATTTCCCATGGCGTGTAATGCACGAAGCCATGTACAATGTCTTACGTGTGGTTTCCGTTGATGGTCATTAGAACGGCGCAACATGAAATGGCTTCAACCTTGTCATTATGAGAAACAGCATCATTGGCCCTGATTAGGGACGAAGAGTCGACGAAACTGGCTTACTGCGATTGAAATCAGTAGTGCTCGTTTCATTCGCATATCAGAGCTCCAGTTAAGATGCGTAATTTGATCAACTTTGGGGGGGGGGGGGATTTTGTTATTTCCTCGCAAAAATGGCTCATTGAGACGATTCTAAAGAACTCCCAACTTGCCATTTTTGGTGAAGAACTAAGAAAAATACATCGAATATTTGGTCAAATTAGGCATCTTAACTGGAGTCCTGTCATATCATTTATGATATTCGTAAAGCTTTGACTGATAGCGTGCAGTGGGGAACAAAGAACATGAATGGGGACAGTGTATATCCTGGCCAGACTGCGCGGACGCGCAGCCTGGCCAGGCTCTGCACTGTTCACAAAATGCAAATTTCCAGGATACCATATAGAAATGTTCCTTCGTGTTGCATTGTATTGCAATGTTACATTGTGTTGCAATGTACCAGATTAGTCATTTTGCATACGGTGAGTAGAATCAATATTGATGCAGTAAATGAACTGCTTTCCGGCTTCATACGGATAGGTCATGGCGAATAATCAACACTCTAACGTGGTGTTGCAATTATCGGAAATGGCGTAATGCATTTTTTCTCAACCCCGAGTCCCCGCTGATAGCACAATTACGATATATAATGATGCAGGCAGCGTTTGTCAATAATAACACAGTATCACACGATAAAACAGCCCTTTCATTTATGTGGTAATTGACGTCAAACATTGGTTTGGACATATCTGAATACTTCCATCGGGAGTGTTGGTGTACAATCAACTTTACTACCTGTAAATGCAACTTTACTACATGTAGCTTATTTCACCAGAAACGCAAAGTATACTTACCTGGCTGAGGACACCTAATGGAAGAAATTTAGAATTTAACGATACATTCATTACTTTTATTATACTGAATTTATTACATTATCACAGCCATTTTGGCTGTGATAATGTAATACATTCAGTATAATAATTCTGCATACTTTTAATCATCAAATATATGTAGTCGTTAGTTCTATATGAAATAATTCATTTCGGAAAAATAAATGATTACTCCCTCAAAGTATACTTAGCTAAATAAGTATGCTTAGCAAGTTTGGTGAAATCGGCTAAAGAAAGTACTTGCATCTATGTACATGTGAAAATAAATATAATTTGCGTGGATCTAAAGTTTAACTCATTACATGCGGAATACACATTTATGGGTATGAATGTTTTTAAAATATTTTTTTGTTATTTCTCAATGAAAGTATATGTTGCGACTACTCATTTGAACCGTCTCGATGAGACGGTTAAAATGGTGGTCACGAAATATACGTCTAAGCACATTTAAAGAAAATATTTACGATTCCCATGAATGAAAATGGCATATCCTCAGCATGAAATGGGTTAAATGTGATATTGCAAGAGCACGTTGTACTTTTAAGCAATTGTTTAAGATATTAACGATGCAGTAAAACGTGTTTTTTCTTCACACATTACATTCATTCATTCGGCTTATATTTAATGGTGAATATTGGCTCGAACACCTTTCATACGATTTCACACTTTTTTTGCTCTGCCGTTTATCCGTTTTGGAGATACATGTACATGCATGGTACATTTTATGAAACGCCAACTCTACATCAACTCGAACAATTATTGCTAGCTCTAAATATTTAATGCTAGCATTAAATACATGTATTTAGAGCTGGCATTAAATATTTGAGCTAGTATTAATTATTTGATTTTAGGTAGATTTGGCGTTCCTGGAACGCTAAGCTACATAAACTCAAATAATTATTGCTAGTATTAAATATTTAGAGCGAGCTCTAAATAATTTATATAGCTCTTCAAATAGTTTGGAGCTAGCTCTAAATATATAATGCTTTTTATAATTATTTAGAGTTAGCATTACTTATTTGAGTTTATGTAGATTTGGCGTTCCATTCGTTTTGACTACGAAAATCCCACCTCTTAACCACTTATTGTTTTAAATGGTCTATGCATGCATCATACATGTTCCATTAAATGATAGCACGTTATCACGCACATTTCTGAGTTTCGTGTTGTTATTTTTTCAAAACGTTTCGGAACGGGTTGGGAAACGGGCTGGAACTATCAGGAGAGAGACAGTAGTCGAGGCGTTTGCGCGGTCCGTGTGCTATATTTCATCAACATCGATGGAATTTATCAGAAAGTTATGAAGACAATTACCCGGGTTAAGAAGACGGCAGCTAGTAAGTGATGGGGACTGCGCAGGGTCATGGTAACATTGTGCGAAAACAGACTCCATGAAGGATTTAGCCCCCTTCATCCACTGACCCCTTATTCACCCATTTCATTGTATTTCTCGCATTTTGCTCGAAATGGGCCTAATGTTTATGGGCTTAATGCTGACTTATGGGACATTATAGGATTACAATTTATTTATCCCATCAACACAGTGCGTATGTGCCGTGAAACAAGGTGCCGTGACAATGTGTTGATATCCTGTCAATACGACATAATCACTCTCATCCTCAATTACTTTTAAGTTTTCATAAGCACAATGCCCATACATGTAACTGCAGTTTGGTTGTATAAAGTTCACCGAACAAGATTTGTCTAACGTCATTCATGCATTAACGGACTCAGAGATAAAACTAGATTTGTCAGTAAGCGGGGGCTTACGGAATACCCCCCCCCCCCCCCGCGTCAGCCCTGACCTAGAATGAATTCCAGCTCGCATACTATCATTTTCAGATAAAAGACTATGTCAGCACATATGGAGAGTGCGATGGTGGTTCCAGTTGGAAAAAGCAAACTAGACATTCTAAGTCCGTGACCTTGACCCCTGGCATAAATGGGGGTCGTAGGTTTGTTGCAGAATGATGTATGAGTGTCAGATAAGAGGCGGGTAAAATATGAAAGATTTCCGCAAAGGGAAAGAGAAGTTAAAAGGAAATTTACAATTGTTAAGTTTTGTGACGGACGGAAAGACGGAAAGACGGAAAGACGGACGGACGGACGGACGGACGGACCGGACGGACGGACGGACGGACGGACGGACGGACAAGCTGACTCCAGTATACCCCGCCACAACTTCGTTGCGGGAGGTATAATGACGGAAACAAGATGTATTGTAACGTTAACAAGGTGCATGATCACGTGGTTACAACAACAACAACGTCGCCCACTCCAAGGTATTATTTGATATTTTCCTTAATATGCAACGGATTTTGATGAAATATGGCGCAGCAAACGCGTCTTCATGAGCTGCATTTGGTGGTCTATGGAGTTTGGCACAGACTTATGTCGTTTTTGCGAAGAATCGATGTCCGTGTCAGAGACACGGAAATCGATTCTTCGCAAAAACGACAGAAGTTTGGGCTAAAATACAGAGACCACCAAATGCAGCTTAACAAGATTCGTTTGATGCGCCATATTACATAAAAATCCGTTACGTAATAAATACACTATAAAAGAATACGTACTTTGAATCGGTACTTGTTGTTAGTACCACGTGATCATACACCTTGGTTAATGCCACATACGTAGTCTATTATATTATAAACATGCCAAAATGTTGTGAATACAACAACAAACACAAGGGCCTCTTATTATTTCGCAAAATATAATTTCCTCCAACCACATTTAAATTCACCTAGTCGATATATTTCAGTTTCTGAATAATATGCCATGGAAATACACGTGTACCTGTATGACTGCTGTTTGACCAGTCCGAGTCGCGTACGGCCCACAGGTCGACGACGTATAGCGGCAACTTGAGCCGGACACGCAATCCACGGGGGTCGCCGAACACACGCAACACTCGGTCTTGTATCAACAACCTTGTAACTTTCCCCGGAATCGGACACATGCTCACACACAATACGTATTGATGGACCAAACATATTGGCATTTCCAGGGTAAATAACAGGACCTTATTAAGAAATTGGTTAATATATGGCATATATATGGCATGGTAGTTAATGGTATATAATCCGATGATGTCTATCGGGTATTAATAAATAATACGGGTATATGACCGACGTCATAGGCATCACGTGGTTTATGTTTGGAATCAATATTTTCACCCTCTCTAGTTTTTGATCTGTGCCTTGTCTTAGTTGTCCATCGATATTGCTGTCTTAGTTCGGTCAATTTCAAGCTATGTAGCCAGATTCTCAGAGATAATTATTTACTGTCTGTTTCACGAAAGTTCCAAATGTTAAGGCTGTATAAACAATGCAAAAACAATGTTAAATGTTACATTTAACAATGTGTCTTCTTTTTATTTCGTGAAATTTGGTCCAATATTTATTTTATTACGAAACAACAATTTCCCCATGTTAGCTCCTCATAGACATCTTCACATGGGAACATTTTTCTAATTTCATAACTAGTGGACCGATTTTCAAATTTTAACGTTTGTTTTACATGTATTTAGATCATTTCCAAGCTATCTAGCCTGGTTCCGGAGTCAATTTTCATTTATTTTTATTTTTGTTGACTCCTCCCACAGCTCATCCACAGGTGGAAGACTCGGACCTATGACACCAAAAAAATGCCTATTAAAAAAAATCCCATTACCCCACCCACTTGGTCTCGTACAGTACTATACGTTAATTCAAGGTGACTATAAATAGCGCTATTATAGAAAGAGCCCTCTTTTTTCCGGCTATACCGATAAAAGCCGAATCAATGTGGGTGAAAATGTCATTAGGACAAAATCAGAATGTCAAGAGACATGAATTGTATTTACAATTGATTGAAAGAACATTTGACCTCCATAAATGTAATTGGATTTGTCTTCCCGTACAATGATTGAACTCTGTGTAGTTCTTCTATAGACAAAGGCAATAGTTTCATTACACTACCGCCTGCGTTAATCCGGCCAATATATGTGTGCCATTGCATGGGCGGATTCAGGGGGGGGGGGGGCGGACCCGGCGCGCGCCCCCCTAAAATTCGCCCAGTAAAGATTTTTTACAAGTTACAAGGCACGTTTCATGCCAAGTGCCATGTGTTCCATGCGTTTTTCTGCTCCGCTCCGCTCGGTCGACTATTTTGCAATACTTGACTATATTATCGAACGAGCTTAGCTCGTTCGATAATATAGTCAAGTATTGCAAAATAGTTACGCCCCCCCCCCTAACCCGAAATGCTGGATCCGCGCCTGCATTGCCTTCATTTTATTTCAAAATACTTTAATATTGTGCGTGAAAATCAAGCAACTTGCTTGACTGAGCCTGATCTGTGCTATAGCGCAGGCTGAGACAATCAAGTTGCTTGATTGCGAGTTCTTGAATTCTGGAAGTCGGCGTGATGTATCACTAGTCACGTGACCCGATATGTACGAAAATATTAAATGGTGATCAGAATATTTTGAATGACCATTTAACGTTATAAATCTGCATTTAAATTTTATTTAGCAATTGGAATTTAGTTGTTTGAAGCGTTCACAAATTATTAAATTATATAGCAAAACCGTTCAGATTTTCCCCTGCGCTCCTCGACAGGGGAGATAATTATAACTCGCAGGTGCGCGAAATGGACGATTCCGACTTCCAGAATATATGTTCACAGACGTTGATATTCTGGGAAATATTAAAGCAGGCAGTTGTGTAGCTCCATTAATAGAGACACATGCTCATTGTATGCATTTGCTACATTGTTCCACATCATGTACATGTATGACAATGGGCGTTTTAAAATATATAGTTCGCCCGACTTTCTAAGCCAATCGCTGGGCAGCATTGTGCTCCACGTAGTTCACCTATTGCAACGTTTGACCCCAATAAGTTAGTTATGGTAAGACTTAATGATTAACGGCTGAACCGTAAATGGAAAACAATACTCGGATGGGACATTGCGTTGTACACTTGGCTGAACGATAAGCATGTTATTGATCACATATTGGATTTTTCAGCAACTAAATGCTGTGGTCGCTAGCGCTCCCTCGCATTTAATTCCTGAAAATTCCAATATGTGAACAATAACTTATACTTAAATATGAAACTGGAAGATTACTTTCTCTGGTTGACCGATATATAGTTGCGAACAGTAACTCTTGCAATCTACTCCCGTACCGTCCGGACGTTACGGGAGTAGATTGCAAGAGTTACCGTTCGCAACTATCCGATAGAGTACATGTACATGTAGTTGTTCTATATAACGCATAGCCTATTATTATATATATTGGACATCAACGGAAGACAATTAGGTTGAGCAATAATAGACATTTCTACCTAATTTCTGTACAATTTATCAGTTTTTCAGGTCATGCGGACGCAGTAAATTGTTAATACGAGAGGGTAATAATTGTCCGGCACCAGCCAGAAAACGGAAACAGAAATAAAGTGCGTACTTTGTTCGGAACACACTACCGCCTGTGTTAATCTTGTTAATATTTGTTATTTAAAAATACGCGAACATTGGGCTTGAAATTGGAGAGAAAAATGGCTGCGCCTGAGCTGTGCTAAGTTTATTAGATATCTGATAAGCTAAGGCTCAGTCAATTACACTGCTTGATGGCGAATTGGCAATGCCTAAACGGTGATAATCTGGTCAATATTAACGCAGGCGGCTGTGTAAATTTCAATTGATGGATTTACATTTATTGAGTATAGGCTGCATATGCAACCTATGCTCAATAAATGAAAATCCAATAATTGTTTACAAGAAAACATTGTTAATGTGCAATTTACAGAATATCATCATTTTGCACTTACGAACATTTTAGTCGTAAGAAGTTTAGTGAAACGGGCCCCTGAACTGTATTCACACTGTGTTAGACAAATGCGACGTAACTAAAATCTGAACTGTTCGCTATCGGTCAAAATGAGTATACATGTAACTAGCATAACTATAAACCAACAACAATAACGCATTAATGTCTTAAGAGCGGAATTGTAGCCGAGAGGTTACAACATCCGACTGTCAGAAAAATTGCATTCGATCCCGGCACTGGAGTTTATGAAATACAAATGTATTTCCATCTGTATCAGCTGGTTCTACCCAGGTGTGCCATATAACGGCTTTATCCGCGGGTATCCAAGGCTTAGCGTCAATTGGGACCCTTAACGCGAGCAACAAACAAACATGAGGCAGTGTAGTTCCTCGTTAAACCACGAATGTACCGACTGATATGGAGTTACGTGCACCGGTCAAACACGGATTAATGTCCTTTATTTTTCATTAACCCTTTCGCCGCCATAGGCGACTATTCGAACGTATGCAAACAGTGTAGATCCAGATGAGCCGGCTCATAATGAGCCGTCTCATCAGGATCTGCTCTGTTTGACGATAATTAATTAATTATCATCTGTTTTAATAAAACACCCGTATCGAAAAGTTGAATGGACCAATGAAATCGCTCGAAAGCATTAGCATGGAAAAGTCCATTAAGTTATTTGGCGGTGAAAGGGTTAAGAGGCAACGAACCATGTTACAAGTACATGTATATCTAATATAACAAAATTTGTCACGTGCCATCTTATTCTGAGTTTTATTCAAATCTCCGAGTAATTAATTGATAATGAATCAACCCGGAAGACATAATAAAACATGACATACGAGACATATTAAATCAGATAATATGTTGTAATGATTTAATGTAGACCGCTTGCTGAGAAAAGGGACCTTAAGGCGTATGCAACCAGCGTAGCCCCATATCAGCCTGCGCATCCGCGCAGTCTGATCTGGGCCTGCGCAGATCGCCATTCCAACGCATTCGAATTCGTTCTAACGCATTCCAATTCGTTCTAACGATTTCAATTATTTCATTCTGAATAAATTCAAATTCGTTCTAACGATTTCAATTATTTCGTTATAACGAATTCGACGCATTATAAGTCGTCCTAACTCATTCAAGTTCGTTCTAACGATTTGAATTATTTCGGTCTAACGCATTCGAATTCGTTATAACGCATTCGAATTCGTTCTAAAGATTTCAATTATTTTGTTCTAACGAATTCGAATTCGTTCTAACGCATTCAAATTCGTCCTAACGCATTCAAATTCATTCTAACGATTTCAATTATGTCGGTCTAACGCATTCGAATTCGTTCTAAAGCATTCGAATTTGTCTAACGATTTCAATTATTTCGTTCTAGCGCATTCGAATTCGTTCTAATGATTCCAATTATTTCGTTCTAACGAATTCGAAATCGTGCTAACGCATTCCAATTCGTTCTAACGATTTCAATTATTTCGTTCTAACGCATTCAAATTTGTTCTCACGATTTAAATTATTTTGTGAGAACGAATACGAATTCGTTATAACGAAATAATTGAAATAGTTAGAACGAATTGGAATGCGTTAGAACGAAATAATTGAAATAGTTAAAACGAATTGGAATGCGTTAGAACGAAATAATTGAAACCGTTGGAACGAATTGGAATGAGTTAGAACGAATTGGAATGCATTCTAACGAATTAGAATTAGAAATAATCAAATTAGTCAGACCATTTGTTTCTCTTTTCTTGTCCCCTATAAGGCTCCGTTACACACACATCTCACAATAGAAAACTTACAGGAAAGTGAATGCACTTGTTTAAGCTTATAGGTGTGTAATAAATGCAGTACATGTTATATGCGTTATAGAGAATAGTTGGTTAGTGCCGTGAATGGGAAAAAATATCTGGCAAGGCTCAGGAAACGGGATGGGCGAGGCTCTGCCGAGCACATCCCGTTTCCGAGCCGCGCCAGATATTTTTCCCATTCACGGAACTAACCTACTATTCTATTTATCCCGTCAACACATACTAATGGCTTTAAAATGCAAGCAAATAATCCCAGCCACCGCACATATTCATACGCAGTGATTAGGTCTTATTGACAGAATACCAAAAATGTTTCACGGCACCGTGTTTCACGGTACATACGCACTGTGTTGACGGGATAATATAGGTTACACAACCGATTTTTTCTGGTTGGTGCAACAGAGCTAAAACTTCTAAATCAAGAAACTGACAAATAGTGACGCGATTGCCGCAGTCGCTATTGTATATTTCCGTATAGGTTATATACGTACATTTGTATATATGTTACACGAGTCCGATGGCGAGTCTGTGGGGAACTTCTCGCGGACGTGATAAATCACTTTGACAATCAGTGTACGAGGTAACCTAATTAGACGTTCATTAACGACGACCTATAGTCTATTTTACGGATATAGACATCGAGCACTCAGCTAAATGCTATTACAGCCGACCGTCAGTCGTAGTCTATATTCCTGTGTATGTATGGTGGTACATTATACATGTATCAATTGTGTTACATGGTTACGTTTGCGAGTCTGTTGGGAACTTCTAGCGGACGGGATAAATCACATTTGACAATCACTGTACATGGCGACCTCATTAGACGTTCATTAAGGACGAACTATGGTCTATTGAACGGACGTAGACACGAAGGTAAATGCTATTACAACCGACGTCCTAGTTATTTCCACGTTCTTCTGCACGTAATCTAGACACATTGCCATTTGGGCAGTCAGCGAATAAAATGATCTGATCGCATTTGTGACTGTGACTGGAGGACAAAGGCTTATGGGATTTATAACCAGTGTAGATCCTGACAAAAAACATATAACACACTCATGTAGCTTGATAGCCATATATGTATATTATTTGTTATATGCATGCCGGGTGTTTCAATTGTGGAATGGAGAACTTTGCAGACCCTGATCACTAGCCGATTTCACCAACATTGCAAAGTATACTGTCTAGCTAAGTATACTTTGAGGGAGTAATCATTTATTTTTCCCGAAATGCATTATTTCATATACAACTACCGACAGCATATATTTGATGATTAAATGTATGCAGATTTATTATACTGAATGTATTACATTATCACAGCCAAAATGGCTGTGATAATGTAATAAATTCAGTATAATAAACATTGATAAATTTATCCTAAAATTGAAAATTTCTCCCTCAAAGTATACTTTTCTAGAAAAATATACTTTGCAATGTTGATGGAATGGGCTACTGATGTGTTTACACGACTGCATGCGCTAACCTTGACACTATTGCAGACCCTGATCAGACTGCGGATACGCACGCTGGTCTAGTGATGCAAACAACAATAATGAAACCGTTCCTCGACCGGTGACCCATTTTACAAATATAGGATCTTACATGGGTGATGATTTAATATGATATTTATTAAACGAGTTTACTGATTTCATAAGAAACTCGGCTATGCCGAGTTTCTTATGAAATTAGTCAACGAGTTTAAATAAATATCAAATCAAATCAACACACACGTTAGATTCATTCTATTTATTATATACCTACCCATGAAATACATAGTTATACGATGTAAATAAAAGTCATATGTTATCGATGAAATAAACAACTTCCGGTGAAAATACGACTACTTCCGCTATCTATATTCATAACGCGCTCCTGCATTGCCGGACTACAAATAGGCTGCACATACATATTCATTACCGTATACAGTCTAAAAAACTGTTAATTCCCATGGAGCGGTATATAATAAATAGAATATTCATATTTTTGCAACGAATATGACATATATGTTCATCGAGTGATGTAAAATGTCCATATTTCACGAGTGCCGTTAATCCTCTATTTATTGCATGAGCACATCGTCATAGCTTGAAGCTGTACTTGTCACCAAACCCGTTTTATGCAAGGAGCTAATTTGCATATTTATTACACTAGGGTAATATGAGTGTATATTACACCGTGTTAATACACTTCGAACGCCCATTTTTATGCAATAAAATTCATATACATTACGGCCTGCGGTAATCTGGCGAATATTTTCGAATTTCTTCGTTTCAAAGTAAAAAATCAAGCAACTTGATTACGAGTTGGAATTCAATAAATGTTCAGAAACGTTGATAAAGCAGGCTGTTGTTTTTGACAGCCACACGCAAACAAAAAAGCCATACTCAGTTCCATGTCGCCGCTAGTTAGTACGGTGTTCTGTTAGAGTCACGTTACATTCTCGCGTTCTCGCTCCCTCAACTTATACACGAGATCGCGAGATTGCGAGAACGCGAGGCGAGATCGCGAGATCGCGATGCGAGACCCCGAGAATGCGAGAACGCGAGGCGAGATCGCGAGATTTAATCTCGCGTTTTCGCCTCGCGATCTCGCCTCGCGCTCTCGCATTCTCGGGGTCTCGCCTCGCGTTAATGGAGTGCCAAATTACAGCGGATCCTCTCTAAACCGGACACCCTGTGGAACACACACAGGGTGTCCGGTTTAGAGAGGTTCCACTGTAGGTGTGGTTCAATGCCTTATATCGTCACTCGGTGCAGAAATGCCAGGCAAAGCGTATTCCCGAAACAGAGCAAATCGTGCTACATTACATGAACGTGAATATGGCACCGTGTCCCTTGGGAATGTGATGTGGCTGCAATTACTACATTAGAAAGCAAAAACTGAATCAAACTGTTGAATGATACTTAATAGACATCATTTTGAACGTTGGAACAGTTCCGAGGCGGTTGTCGTATACACTAGCCGACTGGGCTATGTGTCGCGTCCAGGCTTATATATGGCTGTGACTGGAGAAATTGGGCTTACATGTACATAAACAGTGCAACGTCTCTACAACAGCCACCCATGGGAAGACGTAAAACTGGCTGCTATAGAGAGGTGGCTGTTGTAGGGAGGTTAATGGAATTACATATTGTCGTCTGCTGTCTATTTATTTTTTTCGATAATTCTTATCAAATACATGCTTTGACAGCATTTTAGAATCATTTCCAATGGAAATGATTCTAAAGTGCTGTCAACACATGTTTTTATTGACAAAGAAGGCAAAGGCAACAGCAGACGACAATGTTCATGCTCAGCAGTCTAAGGGTTAAATATAGAGGAAATCATCCATTTGGGATATAAAATAGCGGCTGTTACAGAAAGGGTGTTGTTGTAGAGAGGTGGCCGTTCGGGGCGGTTCGAATGTATGTGATTTGTGACCAGCGCAGCTCATGATAACATACGGCACTCCTGTAGCCTACTAACAATCTTTATCCCGTCAACACAGTGCGTATGTGCCGTGAAACACGGTGCCGTGAAACATTTTAGATATCCTGTCAATATGACATGATCACTGCGTATGAATATGTGCGGTGGCTGGGGTTATATTTTTGCATTTTACAGCCTTTTGTATGTGTTGACCGGATAAATAGAATAGTAGGTTAGTGCCGTGAATGGGACAACATATCTGGCGCGGCACGGAAACGGGATGTGCTCGGCAGAGCCTCGCCCATCCCGTTTCCTGAGCCTTGCCAGATATCTTTACCCATTCACGGCACTAACCTACTATTATCTATATATAGCGTGTTAGAAGCATGACGATTGTTTCATTAATGGTATGGCGAGCTGTGCAGATCCTGGTCAGACTGTGCGGATGCACAGGCTGATCTGGACATACACTGCTCGCAAATCCCATAAGCCCCATTTCTCCCGTCATAACCACTTATTATTTGGCCACACAGATCGCAAACTTAAGATTCATATCAACAGAATAAATTAAAGAACGTATTTACACTACCGAATGCGCGAAAATTGCCAACTTATGTCATGTATTTTAAAATAAAGAACATGACAAGCATGGGCAAGATTAACGCAGGTGGTATTGTAGTTTTTCGAAGATGCTAATATCGTGTGATTTAGTGCTTCGCTGTGTTAGACTGTCTGACCTAAGTACTTGATCCGCAATGAGACATAATGGGATGTCAGTAGCAGCCATACATGTACATGCACATGCGCATGTTCAATGCCAGAAATAGAAAATAGAATCACAGTCATTCGGCGTTTTTCGGCTTGCATCGGTATAACACTATACATAAACAAAGCTTCTAACTTTGGTCGGCCTCGTAACATAACAAATTCCGCGATTTTATTAAAGCTAATATGACCATTTTGGCAGAAAGTGCACATTTTCATTGGAGAATAATTCCAGCTCAAAAATATTTACACAATTCCCTAACATTTGATTGGCCCGTCTCTGTCCAAAATTTATATCCCAGTAAACTCCCACGCCAAACTACTTTCCATAACCGTGAGGCGCAGTTAAAATAATTCTTAAGAAAACGGAAAATAAACACATTTTCTTGATGAATTTATTTCAAATGCTGGAATTATAAGGAATGAATGGCCTTTTTGTGGAATTTATCGGGGATATAAACTTGGCAAAGTCGCGGGAATGCTGGACGAGGCCTTCCGGCCTTCGTCCAGTATTCCCGCGACTTTTCCAAGTTTATTTGTGGAATTTATCGGGGATATAAACTTGGCAAAGTCGCGGGAATGCTGGACGAGGCCTTCCGGCCTTCGTCCAGTATTCCCGCGACTTTTCCAAGTTTATTCCCCGATAAATTCCACAAAAAGGCCATTCATTCCTATAATGATTGTTAGCTTGCTAAAATAACATAATTGGAACATAATTATGCAAAGAATATCAAATTACATCTGCTGTTCCTATGTTAAACACAACCTCGTATCATAACAAATGAAATAATGTGGTTAAGGCTTTAACGTCAGCATTGTAGTGGCAATTACATATGATGATTTTGGGAATTATCGATATTCTGCAGAAAGACATAGAATGCATAGAAAATTACAATTTTAAACATGTCGTGTCCGACCAAAATTAGAAGCCTTGTTCATATATATATAGAGTTATACCGATAAAAGCCGAAACACGCCGAATGCCTGCGGTTGTAATTAGCATACATGTACGTCACATCGTAGGAATTAATGGACTCCATGAGTGAATTATACGGAGCCCCGCAGGGGACGTATACTTTTTTTATGAATTCGTTCCCACGAAATAATAATTCGTTCCCTCAATTTAGCAATTCGTTTTCCTCGAATTAACAATTCGTTCCCTCAATTTAACAATTCGTTCACTCGAAATAATAATTCGTTCCCAAAATTCGTTGCCACGAACTAACAATTCGTTCCCACGGGAACGAATTGTTATATCATACCGGGAACGAATTGTTCAATTGAGGGAACGAATTGTCATTTCGTGGGAAAGAATTGTTAATTCGAGGGAACGAATTGTTAATCCGAGGGAACGAATTGTTATATCGTGAGAACAATTTGTTAATTCGAGGGAACGAATTGTTATTTCGTGGGAACGAATTAATACAAAACAAGAAATGCGTCTGTCGAACGCGGATGCCACCTGCAGCATATTTGAGAAACTGTGACAAAGTGGTTAACCGAAAAGTGTGACGGACGGACGGACGGACGGACAGACGGACGGTCCAAACACTATATGCCACCCGTTTTTTCGAAACCCGGTGGCATAAAAAATCCATGTCCACTGCGGGGCTCCGTAGAATTACATGTATATTTGTAGCCTCTCCCTCAACTGACCCATTCATGTGTCAGCACGACTGTGTCGTTGTCACAGGTGAAATACTTTATCTATAGGACCAACATGTACAGTGGGGTCAGCGTGTACATTAAGTGCACACACGAACGAACACGACAGGTTGGTTCCAACCTGTCGTGTTCGTTCGTGTGTGCACTTACACGCTGACTTCACTGTAGGACTCAATACATGGTTCAGAGCTCCAGAAAAATATTGTATCTAAAGAATATAATACCTACATATTTCGAATTCAATGCGTATTTTATTGTTACAAATCTATTACAATTGTATTGATCTTCATCTTCATTAAATAAGGACAAATTACAACAAATAAAATGCATTTAAAAAGTCGCTGTGTTGAGCTGCAAACATTTTAGTACAGCTTTTTCGCTACTAAGTTTGAAAATCAATGCGTATTTTACTTTTACAAATGGTTTATTGATTTTCTTCATTACTAAATATGGAAAACATGATAAAAAATGTAACAAATTTAAAGATTCACTTATTTGAGCTGCAAAAAGCAAACACTGTTTGCTTTTTGCAGCTCAACTAAGTGAATTTTCAACTTTATGACAGTATTTTCACTACTGAATTTGAAAATCAATGCGTATTTTCACATTGCTGTGAGAATGTTGTACTCCCACTTCTGATAATCAATGCGTATTCCGCTAAATCAAATGCGTAAAATACTATCCTATACGGCACATGGGGTCGCCCATTCGGCCATCTTTGTGTGTTCCAGCCATCAGCCAGTTTCACCTGTTCTGCTGTTTGACAATGAACTCAAAATTTGAAGTAGAAAATATGATATAAGGTAGCGAATCATATGTAGAAAAGCCAGGAGAACGGGCTCCTATCAATTATATTACACCAAACTGTAATCTATGTCAGCTTTCTGGACAGGTTTGTGCCTGTGTTTTTAACAACATGAACCACCATTATAAATAGCTTCATACACAGAAAATCGCACAGTGTATCACTTTTACCTGGCAAACCACACAACACATACCATATATACCCACTACTGTACTCTGTTATTAGCTATCAAATCCAGTGACATGTACATGTAAGCAGTTACCCGAGTGTATTGTCCCTGGTGTCTATTCACCTACTATGCGTGTAAATATGGCTTTACCTATGGGTAATGTGTACAGTAACATAGGCTGTGCATCAGATATGAAAGTTTATTTTGAGATTGATGGGTGAAATGCTCAGATATCTTGTATTTTGTATAGTGTACTGGCATAATATTTAAGGCTTGCCGTTGTCATATCTGTCTATTATGTATGGCACCAAATTGTATTTGGTTTACTGTCATATTAGTCATATTATTTGCTGTATGTGTCAAACGCACGAAGTGGTTAAACTGTACCATGGCTTGTACATACAAAGATGGCGGAGATGGCAACTCAATGCTCCATATAGTATACAGTAACAAGACAATATTCACAAATGTTATATTCATTTATCACATCATTGAAGTCGAGTGTATCTATCTATTACCTAATACATTGCTGGGTCCTAAGTCCGAGTCGTCTACTTGTGGTCGTTGCCACAGCTCCATCGGGGCCAGTCGCAATAGTGTACTTGCTATTCTCTGTATTGACCGTTTAACGGAAAACACTGGTGAAATGCGAAATCGAATTACACTACCGTCTGCGCTAATCTTGACAATATTTGTATATTTTCGTTCTTTCAAAATACAAATGTACTTCTATTGTGTGCTTGATAGCAAGCAATTTGATTTGCTGATTCTGAGCTGTGCTACAGCTGAGGCTCAGACAATCAAATTGCTTGATTGCGAGATGTTCGGAAACGTTGATAATACGGGCGCGATTAACGCTGGCCGTTGTGTAACGTTTGAGCAGCAGCTATTGTCATATAAACACAGGAGCTCGGTTTTCAAATCTCATCTGTAAGATCAATGTAGTGGTAATACTACGACAGCATAAGTTCATATATAGGTTGGGAATTGAACCCAATATCTCGTCTGGGTTATTATAGTGCAATGCTCTATCCTATATTTCATATATCAGGCCAACACTCGGTTTAACCCTTTGAACCCGAAAGTCCGCTATATCGGTTTATGCAAACAGTGCAGATCCAGATGAGCCGGCTCGTAACGAGCCGTCTCATCAGGATCTGCACTGTTTGAAAGTAATTTTCATATTTTTGAGAAAAACAAATACCCCCTTTTTATAAATGGAATAGTCTGAAAATCATTTTGCGATGATTGGATTGGTTGCAAAACGAACATATCGCAGCCCATTCAGTTAGGTGAAAGGGTTAAAGAAAAAGTTCCATATAATCGTGCCAGTACTGTATTACGTACACTGTATGCGGACAAGGTTTGCCCCCTTGGACAAAGAGTGAATTCAGATAAAGGTGGATACACCGTTGATTTTCGCGAGGAGTCCGGCCGGACGCTGCCCGATTTCTATGGACTCCGATGCGATATTTAGGGGTCGAACCCCGCGGGCGTGAAAACCTGACTCCCAAATCTGCGATTTTCCAAGCGCGATTTTAGGTCGTGGCAAGCCCGTAGAAACGTCGCTAGGGCCCCGCCAGCCGGTCTGCCGAAATTCGACCGGTGATCTGGCGGCCACTTGAAAATTTTGACGAAAATTATTGGAAAAAAATCCGCATATACAACGCATCTATATATACTCGAGGCGCGGACGCCGCGGGAAGCCCGACATCAATCGCCAGTCATCGGCCGGCGTCCTGGCGGCGCCCTACCGGTCTCCGCGAGGACGCCTACCGATCTATTATTCGATCAGCAGGCGCCCGCCAGATTATCTAGCGGCGTCTGGCCGACGCCCTGGCGGACGTACTGTCTCCACTGCGATCCCATGTTCAAAGGGCACAGCCCGGGCCCCGTCCATATGTGAGAGCACACGTCGCAGACATGAAATTCGCTCGATTCATCCACTGGCTCTAAATCCCCCCCGGCGACTCATGCGATTAGAAAAATCGCGGCGCGGACGCCGGCTGATATGTGAGGACCGCGCTACGAAGGTCAAAGTCACCAAGATCAATGTCACAATGTCAGGAAGCTATTATGAGGTTCGGTAATGATCCGACGAATGGGTCAGCAGATATTGTACGTCCAAAATTGTGGAAACATCAATGTGAGGAAGCTATTGAGGAAGTGTGGTTACCGTAATGATCCGAGTAACAGATCAGGAGGTACATGTATTCAACATTTGGACGTACGTCCAAAATTGTTGACGCCAGCTACGAGGCTGACGCCGCTTACGGCGGAATTGTGACGCTATGTCTCGCTTTCAGCTAACGTGGGCGAGACAAAACCAGTGATACTGACAACTTATCGTTTACCCTAGTTTCTCGACCAATGCAAGAACTGCATTTCGTCTCAATTAATCGCATATTGCGACGCTTTCGCCAATATGCATTAAATTAATCATTAAATGTTCAGCGCTATATTTAGAACTGATGTATGCCTTGTTGTCATCCGTTCACGAGATGCAAAACATATGACCGCTCACACACGCGCTCGTGTCACACCGCCAATCACATACTAGTATAGCGATTCGAAATCACTGTTAGGGGCAGAGCTTCGCGACTAGGCAGGATAAACGATACGTACGTTATAGTTCACATATTGAATTTGTAATAAATTAACTTCTCGCTCGCTCGCGAGCGAGAAGTTAATTTATTACAAATTCAATATATGAACTATAACTATTACATACAATAACAATGGCGAACTTACCTACATTGCAGAACGGCAGGCGCAGCATCAGCACATGGAAGAGAGGAAAACAGAAAAGACAAGATTAGATATAAGCCGAATGACGGTAAACGATTGTTATTACATTTCCCAAGAGATTTGCCGCGGATCGGGGTCTAGACTGGCACCACCTGGGGGTCAACAAACACATGCACTTCAGAATCAGTAATAAGATACTCGCTACTGAAAGATGGAGCATTTAGGTACATACACACTATTGGACCATGTTAAAAGCGAAAAATTGATAAATTTGCAACTCGAGATGAAGGTAACAGGTGGTTGTGGTATTAAAGGTACATGCCCACTCAGTAGGCACACACGTTTATTTATATCAGAGACATCATCTGGGAAATTTTCTGGCAAAATAAACATTAATTCACCATTACCTTAATTATGTATTGGCATTATTATGTATTTTATATCAGACTTAAATTTCAACACTGATATTAGGGGCGATAACCGTGTTTCATTAAAATCTTAACGGACATTATTATTTATTGTCTGTATTTATTTTTTGATGTGCAATTATCGTATTTTATAATCTGTCGAAAATATTATATTTTCAGGTGGCGCATTTCACTAGAATAAATAATTAAAAAATATCATGCCTAATTTGAATATGAAAATAGCCGGATACCACCGCGAGTCACTATCAGTAAAATAAATATTACTAAATGATTATACATGTATCTGTATAGCGGGCGCTCGTAATTTTTAGAACTTGTGGAATAGTGACAGAATTAAACACCTATTTAATTCCTATAAAGAACATTTTGTACCTATTGGGTGGGCATGTACCTTTCGCATGTCATTGAAGGACAGTTATGATCAGGATCTACGCCGATTACAACTTATCTAATGTCAATTGTCTCATCTAGATGAGTGACGCTGCGTCACGGCAGGAGGAAGTCAATAAAGACAAAAGGCCGACGGAACGTACCGAACTCCATTAATGTCCACACAGCGGCACGCAACACGGGTGATAATCGGAATAAAATACGCATTGGACGCGAACGGAGACAAAGCAACATAGAAGGGATATTGCAATACGTAATTAAGTGTCATATATAACACGCACATGTCCCCGATAGTGCGACCTTCACACGCAGTGCGTTCTATGTAATGTTTTACACAATCGCAGCGTTAACTTGCCCAGATTATCAACGTTTCTCAGCATCTATTCTCAATTCCAATTCCAATTCAAGCAATTTGATTGTCTGAGCATGAGCTGTAGCACAGCTCATGCTAATACAATCAATATGCTTGATTTCAAGCACAATATTAAAGTATTTTGAAATAAAAATAGAAAAATACTGGCAAGATTAGTGCAGGTGGGCTGTGTGTGATCTCCAATAACAGACTGAACACATTATGTATTTCTCGTGTGCGATTGTGTATCTGTTTGCCGTATGGTGAAACAAGCCGTATAAATCAATATACACATATATCATGCTGTGATATGGAATTAAGTTTACGCTCAATTCTTTGCTGAAGCATATAAAACAACAGCTCCGACGAAGAACGACGAGTAAGGGTATCGAATTGGAACGGTCAGTGAGTGCTTATGGTTTAAATACAGTTGGCATAGCATTACGGCCATCACGTTTATTCTGCAGCTATTTCCCGATTGTCATTACACTGACCGAACACTATACACAACCATTGAGTGAGGTACGGTCCTCAACATACGGTGTCCTGTTAGGGCCACGTTACATTCTCGCGAGAATGTAACGTGGCCCTAACAGGACACCGTATCAACCAGACCTGTGTCGATGTAGCAAGCATCGGCACAATCGTATATTAAATTTCAGCCGGTATACGGCGATAGTACCTATGCGATACATAAAGCAAGTCAATGAGTGTATCTGCTATTGACGAGCCCTATACAGTTGTCCCCTCGTCTACCAATACTTAAACTCATAGTACATAGATTAATAGAAAAATGCAGCCCGCCCACACAAATTCAGAAAGGGCTATAACAAAACAAATAGGTGTGTAATAATTGTATGCAAACAAATGTATTAAGGAAACTTGGTATTTTAAATGACAACATAAAATTGTCGACATATATGCAGTGCGACTAAAATAACAGTTACCATATAACGAATATCCATGAATATGTTTCATTAACTAGTTGTCATTTTGTTCCATAACAGAGTTAAAGGTGTGCCATATATTAAAGCGGTACACGTGTATAGCAATAAATGTAATATATACACATCCATAATGTTTGGTTATATGGTAAAATAAAAAAATATATCTGCTATCATCCAATGCAAATCATGAGACACGCGCATGAAACATCTACAGTAACCATGGCAACTATTCATAAACAGGCACAAATGAAATCAAACACATCTCATTGCTAATATCATATTTTAACATCATATTTGTATGTAATCATCAACTAACTTTGTTTATCTTGCCCATATTATCCACGTTTATCAGCATCCATAGGCAATGGCAACGCATACATCATAATAACCAAGCAACTTGATTGTCTGAGCCTGAGCTGTAGCACAGCTCAGGCTCAAACAATCAAGTTGCTTGATTTCAGGCACAATGTTCAAGTATTTTGAAAACAATAAATTGACAAATACATGTACATGTATTGGCAAGATTAGCGCAGCTTGTAATGTATGTACATGTATGGCACCGCAAACCAGGAATGAATTTCAAGTTCTCTTGAACTGCGCTACAATCGTCATCACGTGACTCATACCTTGCGAAGACATTCATTTGGTTTCAATTAGTGTCGTTATTTAATACAACGGACTCGCCGACCGGTTAATGATGCGAGAACGACATAACTACGATGCAAGATACACAATGGATCTGTCTGTAATAATAGGCTCGTCTGTATGGCTACATCTCGCCGATACGTTATTTCTGGCCATGTATGTGTTTACAGTGGCTGCAATATAGAGAATAGTTGGTTAGTGCCGTGAATTGGAAAATATATCTGGCAAGGCTTGGGAAACAGGATGGGCGAGGCTCTGCCGATATTGCGCCATATATTGTTTCCATACACGGCACTAACCTACCATTATATTTATCCCGTCAAGACCTACACATAGCTTTAAAATGCAAACAATAACCCCAGCCGCATCGTCAAAATCGGGGAATCGACGAGTATGACAACCACACATATTCATACGCAGTGATTAGGTCGTATTGACAGGATTTCAAAAATGTTTCACGACACCGTGTTTCACGGCACATACGCACTGTGTTGACGGGATAAAATGGGGTTAACTTAATGGTTTTCGTGACCAGTGAATGCCTGGATGTGGCTTTAAATTGCAGAAATGGGGGATTGTAGTTAGCTATTTCTCTCTGAAAATCTATATATGGGCCGCGCCATACGAAAACCGGGCTTAATAACAACGTCGTGAAAAGCGGTAAACGACGTCGGAAAAACGACGATTCAAATTGTCTAACGTCGCCGTAAAAGTTTACATTTTGCCCTCCCATTTACGTTTATTGGTGTCAGTTAACATTATGTGTGAACAGAAAACGGAAAATGATAACTTATTGAAACTTTCACGAATATGAGACGCGATGCCTCAGTACACATATTATGACGTCATGACGTGACATCACGCACTTGTGACGTCGCTGAACGTGAATCCATGTTTGACGTTATGGCCATTGTGTCGTGACAAATATTATAGCAAGGATACTTGCACGAGTTCATCGCAGCATCAATGACTTACAAATGCTTGAGCCGCTGTACATTGTCGCCTAACTGTCGTTCTGTGACATTGTCACTCTTTTTCGTCGGTTGTCCTCATGAATTCAAAATGGTGAACGCATAATTTAACTGGCTACATATCAGCGATGTCTTCACTTACACTGCACTTTGAACCCTAAATAATCTTAAATATGAACAACCTAGTGTATGTCAACGGTATTACCAGCTATTATCTTGGTAAATTCAGACTTCTGAACAATTATAGCCAGTACTTAGCGAATGATATGTCATTAAATGCCACTCATTTTATCATAAACGGAGGTAGACACGCAGCTACATATTGACATATATATCCGGGGTTTGTATTGAATTTGGCAAAACAAATGCATCAAAATCTGTCTAATAGATTCAGAATTAGTGATTTCAATGCAGCTTCTTGATTGTTTGTGTATAAGCAATACATAATGCACAAAACACACAGTGAGGTTGGTGGAGTTTTCGCGCCACATCCTTATGATATAATATATTGGAATAGAAAACAATTATGAGCGTGAAAATTACGTGTGGGCACAATCATATGATCCGGCGACGAAGGGTGGGGATTAGGGGTTCGGGGACAAGCGCCCCTTGGGAATATAGTTCATCCCTGAATGCCAATCGGTGTGTCTGAAATGTATTTCATATTGAAATGAAAAGAAAAAGAAATTGAAAGTTTGTACGTGATCTTTTTATCACTTCTTTCTATCTGTGTTGGTATGTAGTAATTAAAATAACACAACTTGATCACGATATGAAAGTCATTCGTCACACATATCTAAAGTGAGCTTCCAGCTGTGGCGGATTTATATGGGGGATGGGCATCCCATATGCATAACTTGCAACTGCAACATCCAATTAGCCTATGTATTATATTTACGCGGTTTGGGTTATGGTCCCGCGGGATAATTTTAGAAGATTTGCAAGCACAATATGTACATAAAGTTGTACAGTCACTCGTGTGGCTAATGTTGAAACTGCCAACATATCACATTATTACCAGCCACCGATCATCGCGGATAGGTTGCTTGTAAGAGTTTTCGATTTCCAGTGTTGGTTGAATAACCATTATTATTATTATTATGCTGCAACATCCATATGCGTTTGGTTAACTGAAAATTCACATCCATGATGATTGATAAATGCTTCATCGATTTCATATGCACAACTCATCATTAATATATCATGGGCAATGTTATCGTTACCAACACAACGTCATCACGCGATATGGGGCCCGACGTCAAAATGATGTTATGTTAATGTTATGCTCCATATTGTTCAACGGAAGAAGAACATGTCCATGCTTTCATTCGTGCTCGCACAATGGGTTATTATTTTTCAAAATAAACGGTATAACATCTTTTTGTTTATACTACATGCATGCATGCACTTCCGACAGCTATGTCAGGCAATGCAATTCACCTTTGTTCAAACATACCACCTCAAATACCAGCAGTAACATTATTGATTACTGACGTTGTCGAATTGGATTCCCTTCATGCGGCTGTTCGTGTACGGTATTACAAAATGAAATCAGATGGGGCAAGATTGGGCGAATATCGAGGATTGAATAACGCCTCAATCGAGGATATTTGATAATATATTCATCCAATGTAACCACCCCGGCAATTGGAAAAATGTACAGATGTCATTTCAACTATCCTAAAAATCGAGAGAAATTAGGAACTCGCCTGGCCTTCTACTACATGTTCACCATCATCGGGATCCATCTAGCGATATTCCTCATCTCCTCATATTTAAATATTTTTAATCAAACAATGAGTTCAACCGATCTGGCATTTCACGAAAAGTTGTCAGTCGACCAAGACTTTTACCTTGGGTCACAACGTCTGACGACGTCACTTTTGTACGTCCATGTCTCGCCTAGCCTTTCGCGCCTTCATGTCCATTGTCTATCCGACTGTATCGTTTCGTATATTGTCATCCCGATGATGGACTTTCTCTCATCATCAATTTCTCGTGTTTTGTGTTAAAATACAAACTTTAATATAATCTCGCTATTATTCCCCAAAATTATTTCAGACAGCAGCAAACAATAGGGAAACGCGAACACTTCTCACTCTGCCTTATTTGAAAATTATTCATACGAAATTACATTGCAATCCAAAACATGACGTTACATTAGCAACTGCAACACGAGCTATGAACATTATTTTCATACTTTGTCTTGGCCTAATGGGAGACACTTGGTCAGGCTACAAGATATCCAAATTCGGTTGACATGCGATAAAAGATGACAAATCTATAGGACTTGTCCGGGTATTTTATCAACACCCCTTGTATACGCCGTTGATAAAAACGTCGTAATTTCGACGTCATTGATAAACTAGACGGCCGCGGCCTGCATGTCGCGCCTTGTGGCGAGGCATGGACACTAAACAAAATATATAGTATAACGAAAAACTTTAACCAAAAAACTTAACCAAAAACTTTAACCGGACACACGTACGTACGTACGCCAAAGTGCCGACTATATCGCGAAAAAAACTTTAACCAAAAACTTCACAAAGTAATTTGACCTTGACATTGGGCACAGGGGCTGCACTTAACCAAAAAAATTAACCAAAAACTTTAACCAAAGAACTTAACCAAAAACTTTAACCAAAAAACTTAACCAAACAACTTAACCAAAAACTTTAACCGGACACACGTACGTACGCCAAAGTGCCGACTATATCGCGCTTTCCGCAAGCAGGCGCGACAAAAACTTAACCAAAAAATTCAAAGTAATTTGACCTTGACATTGGGCACAGGGGCCGCACGGGAGGGGGGTAGAATGAAAATATAGATGATGATAAACACCCATATGAAGTTTCAAGGTAATGGGCAAAGCAGTTGCAGAGCTATAGTATAAACGAAAAAAAAACGTTAACCAAAAAACTTAACCAAAAAACTTAACCAAAAACATTAACCAAAACAATTAACCAAAAAACTTAACCAAAAACTTTAACCAAAAAATTTAACCAAAAACGTGAAAGTAATTTGACCTTGACATTGGGCACAGGGCCGCACGGGAGGTGGTAAAGAAATGAAAAAAATAGATGATGATAAACACCCATGTGAAGTTTCAAGGTAATGGGCTAGGCAGTTGCAGAGATATAGCATAACAAAAAAATTTAACCAAAAACTTTAACCAAAAAACTTAACCAAAAACTTTAACCAAAGAACTTAACCAAAAACTTTAACCAAAGAACTTAACCAAAAACTTTAACCAAACAATTTAACCAAAAACTTTAACCGAACACACGTACGTACGTACGCCAAAGTGCCGACTATATCGCGCTTTACGCAAGCGGGCGCGACAAAAACGTCATATTTGTTTTTACCACACGTAATAAAAATACTTCTAAAATGAAAAATAATTGGGATACATTGATAATTTTTGCGGCATATAGCTTTTAAAAGATGTACAATTCAGAATACGCGAAAATGTAAAAACTGAAAATGTTGTCATTAAGCCCGGTTTTCGCACGGCGCGGCACAACAAATGAGTTTGCGAACAGAGTAGACCCAGATCAGACTGCACATCTGTGCAGTCTGATCTAGATGTGCAGTCTGATCTGAGTCTACACTGATTGCAATAACATTAATAAGTGTGAACATATGAATCTGGCAAATAATGTAGACCCATATCAGATTGCTTGGATATGTAGGCTGATCTGGGTCAGCACTAGTCAAACTCACTATAATTTCTCCTGTTCATCAAAAATCATTCTACATTCACACTTTTTACCAGCTATAATGCCATTTTCTACACAATTTGGACCGGGTTTCTATAAATACATTACACGGGAGATAAATAGCTACGATCCCGCATTTTAGCGTTATTACTCATGTTCATGAAGCTATTGTCGTATTGATCTGGGCCCAGTTTTACTAAACTTCGTACGACTAAAATGTTCGTAAGTGTGAATTTAGGATCGTCTGTAAATTTCAATTGATGGATTTACATTTAGTGAGCATGCAGCCTATGCTCAATACATGTAAATCCAATAATATTTTACAAGAAAACATTATTAATGTAAAATTTACAGACTCATAATTTTGCTTTTAAGAATTTTGTATTCGTATGAAGTTTAGTGACACGGGCCCCCGCTACATGTAGGCCATTCCGGCAACTTCATGGTGACATGTGGCTATGACTGGAGTAATGGGGATTATTGTATTTATGACCAGTGTAGCTCCTGGTCAAATAGAACAGCCTGAAAAGATCTACATTGCTTCTTAGCAGCATGACGGATGTTCATTTATATAACGGCGAACTGTACAGATCCTAATCAGACTGTGCAGATGTTAATATGTATCTACATTGGTCACATAACAAATAAGCCACATTTCAAGGTGTATGGTCACGTGGTACTAACAACAGCAACACGTACCGATTCAAAGTACGTATTCTTTCATAGTGTCCTTATTACGTAACGGATTTTGATGTAATATGGCGCATCAAACGCGTCTTGATAAGCTGCATTTTGGTGGTCTCTTTATTTTCGCCCAAACTTCAGTCGTCTTTGCGAAGAATCGATTTCCGTGTCTCCGACACGGAAATCGATTCTTCGCAAAAACGACATAAGTCTGTGCCAAACTCCATAGACCACCAAATGCAGCTCATGAAGACGCGTTTGCTGCGCCACATTTCATCAAAATCCGTTGCATATTAAGAAAAATATCAAATAATACTTACTTTGGAGTGGGCGACGTTGTTGTTGTTGTAACCACGTGATCATGCACCTTGCATTTGTCAAATCAAAGCGACATAGAGACATTTCGCTAGAAGCATGAACATTGTTTGAATTAACTAGAGAAAGTGAGCAGAGGCCCGTTTCACTTAACTTCGTACGACTAAAATGTTCGTAAGTGCAAACTTATGATCGTCCGTAAATTTCACATTAACAATGTTTTCTTGTAAACAATTATTGGATTTACATTTATTGAGCATAGGCTGCATATGCAGCCTATGCTCAATAAATGTAAATCCATCAATTGACATTTCCAGATGATCATAAGTTTGCACTTACGAAAATTTTAGTCGTACACAGTTTAGTGAAACGGGCCCCAGAGGCTCACGTATACCTCCGGCCGCCGCCTGGGCCGACAAATAAAACATGTAACATGTAAATATTTACAAAAGACTTTAACTCAAAGCAATTTGACCTTGACCGTGGACATGAAGGCCGCATGGGTGGGGTATGGAATGAAAATATGGATGACGATAAGGAAGTATATGAAGTCAATCAGGCTTACCATTGCAGAGATAATGGGTATCGGAGAACATGAAGCAAATCTTACGGACGCAAATATGTAAGTAAACATGTATAAGAACATCGGAAATTAACTCAGCAAATATAAAATATGTATAATGTTCGTAAAATAATAAATTCTTTCATAACAAATGTAGGTTAGCCCACATGTTAACATCCCATAGATACATACGTGTTGGTATAATCTCAGAACATATGTTCATGTATTCAGAAAAATATGCATACGTTTTGATATACATATGATGTATTGAGATGTATGTGTACGTTATTGTTCATATATTGGATTTTTAAGGAATTAAATGCGAGTGAGTGCTAGCGACCACGCAGCATTTACTTCCTGAAAAATCCAATATGTGAACAATAACGTACTTGTAGTTCAGCAAAGTGTACAATGCAATATCCCTTTCCAGTGTTGATTTTACATTTCCTGTAGAACAGTTAGTTCCTAAATCCGGTTATGTGCAACTTATAAGATGATATTTGTTGTTTTCAGTGTACATGTAAGATATTGACATTGACCTTGACTTTGACCTTGACTTAGCGGGGGTGGCACAAACGTGAATTTGTCACAGGGTGGTAGAGTTCCATTGGAGCAATGCGTGTGTGAAATGTGAAGCAGATCCGAGCAAGGAAATATAAGTTATAACCGATTTCTCTGATGTTAAGTTTTGTAAAGAGACTACATTGTAACTATTTGACCTTGACCTCGAGATCAGTAGCCTATTTCACCAACATTGCAAAGTATACTTTTCTAGCAAATTATACTTTGAGGGAGAAATTTTCAATTTTAGGATAAATTTATTAATTTTTATTATACTGAATTTATTACATTATCACAGCCATTTTGGCTGTGATAATGTAATAAATTCAGTATAATAATTCTGCATACTTGTAATCATCAAATATATGCAGTTGTTAGTTCTATATGAAATAATGCATTTCAGGAAAAATAAATGATTACACCCTCAAAATATACTTTGCTAGAAAAGTATACTTTGCAATTTTGGTGAAATACGCTACAGAGGGAATTTGTCACATTATGATAGTAGAGCCTTAGAAGAGTGCATGCATGAAATATTAAGAATTTTCGATGAAAGAAATATAAATTATAACATATTTCTCTGATGTAAAGTTTTGTAAAGAGACTAAGTATGTGACCTTGACCTTGGGATCAGCGGGGGTTTGAGAGTCGTATATTTGTCACAGGATGATAGTAAAACCTTACAGGAATGCACGAGTGAAATATTAAGAATTTTTCAATGAAGGAAATAGAAGTTATAAGTTATTTCTCAGATGTTAAATTTTGTAAAGAGACAAAGTATTTGACCTTGACCTTGGGATCAACGGGGGTTGGACGGTCGTGGAATTGGCACAGCATGGTAGTAGAGCCTTACATGAATGCATGTGTGAAATATTAAGCATTTTAGATGAAGGAAATAGAAGCTATATCATATTTCTCTGATGTTACGTTTTGTAAAGAGACTAAGTATTTGACCTTGACCTTGGTATCAGCGGGGGTTGGACGGTCATGGATTTGACACAGCGTGGTAGTAGAGCCTCACATGAATGCATGTGTGAAATATTAACCATTTTAGATGAAGGAAATATAAGTTATAACAATATTTCTCTGATGTTAAATTTAGTGACGGACGGACGGACGGACACGGACGGAACGAACGAACGTACGAACGAACGAACGGACGGACGGACGGACGGACGAACGGACGGACGGACGGACGGACTACGACGTCCGACGGACGGACGGACGGACGGACCCTGACTCCAGTATACCCCCCCCGCACAACTCGTTGCGAGGGGTTTAACAACAAAGTGTGTAAGGCAATTCAAGGAGCTGACCAGAATTCCCACTGAAACGAGGGATGAAATAACAGGTTGTGATTGTCTGATTTTCAGGAGAATGTTTTCCTACAATTGTTAACGTTTGTTGTAAGTATAAGTTAGATCACGGTTCGTCCGCATGTACGAGGAGTAAAGCTCGCGGATTATCGCTCGTACATGCGGACAAACGTGATCTAATTTGTTTATCACATCCTTATACACATACCTTGCACACGAGCTGTGTTAATACAGAAACAACACCCGGAAATGTGTCAACGATTTGGTAATTCACCCGGTACGTCATGTTGCAGATCAAGAACAGAACATTTACTATGAAATTAGATTTATTAATAATGAACTTGACAGAGCATAACAACAGGTAAACATTTTAAATACGAGCCAAACTCTGGAATTGTCTATTGTCGCTATCACGTGCCGTGGTAGCTACGCAATAAATGTTCACGGATTTTTTAAAAGTAGTTCAAAACCGTATTTTTCACAGTTCAAACAGTGTAGTAATATCAAGTGACATTTCACTAATAAATCTCGGTAATTCACCGTTAGTCATAAAATAAATTGGAGCTAAACGTTGCCATATGTGCCATAAGTGGAGAACAATGCTGCCAGCGATTGGGTTTACTATAATATTTAATTGGGCACAAGCGATCGGCGGATTTTACGGTAAACAGACAGAAATGGACGGTCGGGAACAAATGACAGACACGAAGTGCATTATCGTAGACAGACCGATGTTGTGTATCAATTAATGTGGTTATAGCCACAACTCGCAAGGGATATAGAGGATATTGCATCGTAACATTTTGAATAGCGGGAAATAATACACGAGTGTGCGTTGGCATCCGCGTAAGCAATGAGTGAGCGTAGCGAACGAGTTGCTTGCACGGAAGCCGACGGACACGAGTGTATTATTTCCGCTATTCAAACATGTACGATAGAATATCGTATTTATTACACTTCCACGGCGGAGATATATGCACATTTAGTCTATTTTTTAGATTAAAATCAATGAATTGTGATGTGCGCATGAATATTTACACATTGACGTGTTTTTCCGCGTTTTGACGTTACGTTGTGTGATGTCAAATGTGACGTCATGTACACTTTTTGAAACCCAGATTACGCAGCTGTTTCTATGAACCAGATATATTTGACTGCATGTTTGGAATGTGTTCAATCACATTAGCATTAACATTCTAAACCCTTTCCAAGTTTTCCAAAAAACTGTATTTTGACTGAAATAAAAATTAAACATGTTGCATGGTAGCTCGTGGTTTCCAAGAAAACAGACGCGCAATTACGGGTGTTCTCTTCACGGTATATTATTTGTAAGGATTTGATTACCGGTTTTCTCTCACAGCGAAACCAATGCAAATAACTCCCTAACATTTGATTGGTCCGTAGCAAGTCTCTGTCCAAAATTTGTCGAACTACTTTCCGTAACCGTGAGGCGCAGTTAAAATAATTCTTAAGAAAACGGAATATAAACACATTTTCTTGATGAATTTATTTCAAATGCTGGAATTATAAGGAATGGATGGCCTTTTTGTTGAATTTATCGGGGATATAAACATGGAAAAGTCGCGGGAATACTGGACGAGGTCTTCCGGCCTTCGTCCAGTATTCCCGCGACTTTTCCAAGTTTATACCCCGATAAATTCCACAAAAATGCCATTCATTCCTATAGTAATCTCACTAAATCGAAAACCATTATGATGGAAGGTCCCCACGGTGTCTGTTACATTATAGAGGGGTTCCACTGTACTTTAGGAATATATGACTGAGACTGTAGAAATGGGGCGTATTGTCCAGACTATCGACGTTTCTGAACATATGTCGGCAAGGCAAACTCGCAATCAAGCAGCTTGATTGTCTGAGCCTGAGCTGTAGCACAGCTCAGGCTCAGACAATCAAGCTGCTTGATTTCAAACACAATGCTTAAGTACGGGTGAACTAACGAAATTGTCAAATATTGGCAAGGTTAGCGCGTGTATACAGTGAAACCCCTCTAAACCGGACATGGAAGGTCTCCACGGTGTCTGTTATAGAGGGGTTCCACCGTACTTTAGGAATATATGACTGAGACTGTAGAAATGGGGCGTATGTGTTTGCGACCAGTGTAGATCCATAGCAGCCTGTGCATCAGCACTGTTTGATCCGGATCTGCAGTTTTCGCAATTCCATCAATGAAACACCCGTCATGTGTTTTTTCCTAGAAATGCACTACTTTAATAAGCTACAGGACTTGGTCATGAACGACACTGGTAAAAAAGCACATAAGTCCCATTTCTCCAGTCACAGCCACATATGAGACACGCCATGTGATTTTCTACCTTCGGACATCTGCGTAATTTCATTAAATACGTTTAAAAAAATTTACAATATTTTTCGTAAATAAAGTCACAAGTTGACGAAATGTTCAGAATATGTGCGTAATATTATTCCGCATATTCTCTGAAAATGTTGTCAACTGTTGACGCCATTTACGGAAAACATTGTAAATTTGGTAAAAGTATTTAATGAAATTACGCCGATTCCCGAAGGTTCAATATTTCATAGTGTGTCTGTTATGAGAATTTGGAAGGCGTCAGACGCCATGATAAAGTGGTGTTTTTTGCCTTGTCGTGCCCTACAAACATATATGCAGATGATACAGCTAAGCCTCCATTAACAATTACCTACAACAATTACCTCTCTACACCAATCATCTCTCTACAACAACCACCTCCCTACAACAATCACCTCTTTAAAACAGCCACCTCTCTACAACAACCACGTCTCTACAACAGTCGCCTCTACGATAAGCACATCTCTACAACAACCACCTCTCTACAACAACCACCTTCCAACAGCAACCCCCTCTCTACAACAGCCACATCTATAAAACAACCCCTTCTCTACAACAGCTACCTCTCTGCAACAACCACCTCCATACAACAACCACCTTCCTACAACAAGCATATGCCTACAACAATCACATCACTACAACAACCACATATCTACAACAACCCTCTCTCTAAAGCAACCACCTGTCTAAAACAGCCATCTTCCTACAACAAACACCTCTCTACAATAACAACCTCACTCCAACAACCGCCTCCCTACAACAATCACCTCTATAAACAGCAACCTCTCTACAACAACTGCCTCTCTACAACAGCCACATCTCTACAACAACCCCCTCTCTACAGCAACCGCCTCCATACAATAATCACAGCCACCTATCTACAACAACCCCCTCTCTACAACAACCACCTCTCTAGAACAGCCCCCTCTCTACAGCAACCACCCGTCTAAAACAGCCACCTACCTACAACAACCACCTCCCTACAACAACCACCTTACTACAATAACCGCCTCCCTACAACAATCACCTCTCTAAAACAGCAACATCTCTACAACAACTGCCTCTCTTCAACAACCACCTCTCTCAAAACCTAATAACCATCCTCTCTAAAACAATCAACCTTCTCTACAAACAATGCTGTCTGTCTCAAGTCCATAGTTTATGTACATGTGCTGTGACATCACAGTGAGGTCATTTACAAAATGCAAATTGCGATACATGTATTTGTTTTTCCATTAAAATGAATATAATTATTGTGAATAAAAACGTAATTTTTCTTTCACATGATAATTTCTGTATACATGATCAATATATGAAATTAATGACTAAGACAGAATGATACATATTTAATTAATATACATAAAACTAAGTATCTTTGGCTCATCTATGACGTGTAGTTGACCAGACAACTACATTGGCGAATGCCGCATATTTTTATTTCAATTATGATTCTATTCGGCTGTCGATATTACATTGTATTGTCAATTATTCCAGTAAATCGCGTATATTACTTCCCCGGAAGTACGTGCAGTGTCTTCTGGGAGCTGTATATAATGCAATGATGTCATGTCTCGACGGCTTTTGGTATGAGCTATTTTAATTCGAACCGACATTATTGATGCGGTGCCATGACACATACAATGGTATATTACGTCTTAAATGTGGGCTGCCGAAAGGCAAAATGTGCCTTGCGAAATTGCGAGCAGCCGCTAAACGGCACGTTTCCGCTTTATAGGCAACAGGTTGCACTATATCGCTACACCACAGTTAACGGTCCCCGCACTGGACATGAACTTGTTTTATTAATTCGTTCCCACGAAATAACAATTCGTTCCCACGAAATGACAATTCGTTCCCACGATATAACAATTCGTTCCCTCAATTTAACAATTCGTTCCCTCGAATTAACAATTCGTTCCCACGAAATGACAATTCGTTCCCGCGAAATGACAATTCGTTCCCTCAATTTAACAATTGGTTCCCTCGAATTAACAATTTGTTCCCACGATATAACAATTCGTTCCCACGAATTAACAATTCGTTCCCGTGGGAACGAATTGTTATTTCGTGGGAACGAATTGTTAAATTGAGGGAATGAATTGTTATTTCGTGCGAACGAATTAATAAAAATAAAGAAATCCATGTCCCCTGCGGGGCTCCGTAGAAACGCGTTAATTTGTTATTCGCTATTACTGTCGCCAGAATCGTCTGAATCGTCTGAATCGGCAAAATCGTCTGAACCTGACGATAATCGTCTAAATGAGCATCGTTTTTTCCACCATTTTCTGCCAACATTCGTTTGGCTATAAATCCTTAGACCGCTATATTATTTTTGTGTCGTCTGCCGTTTATTTTCTATTTTCCATTTTTACCATTTGAGAGCACTTAAGAATAATTTACAACATGCTTTGATAATACTTCAGAATCATTTCCATTGGAAATGATTCTGAAGTGCTGTCAAACCATGTTTTTATTGATAAAAAAGGCAAGATATAAAAGCAACAGCAGACGACAATTGTTGTGAGTAGCGGTCTAAGGGTTAAGCACATGTACATTTAAGTGTAAATACTTGTTCATCAATATTTAAACAAGAAATTCACCTCACCAATTTGTTTTTATTTGATGAAATTCCATGAAAAGAATGGTTATGCTGAGAGAGAAAATATTTCCCTATGTATGGGAATTTAGCACGGAGAGGGAGTAGGAGTGTCGAAACATATAAAATGACTCCGAAATCTGGCTTGAAAATGATGTAACTAAGAAAAGAATATTTTGAAAATCGGTCCAAATCGGTCCACAAATTCCAGAATTATTTAAAATAATCCATTTAACACCCATGTTAATATCCAATCGTAACATTTTCCTTATACATACATGGAAAGTCAATACATGTCCCTGACAAATGTTCGTCAAATAAACAAAATATCTCTAGTTGACTATTGACTATTTACGAAAAAAAGTAGCCCAGTTTGAATATTATTTGGGCTTAATGTATTTAATGGCCAAAGTTAATAAGCTGGTAAGCGTGGAACTAGCAGTAATTACGTGTGAACACCGTCTTAAATGTCCTGGAAAATGTTTCAAATGTCAATTAAAGCGCGTGTGTCTTTTTCTATTCATTTTCTTTTTGATGTCACTAAATTTGAGTGCTCTATTCCGAAACAATTTCTCGCTGCACGTAGCGTGCAATTCGTTGCATGTGCTGTTGCTGGTTTTCAATTACACGTCGTGTTTGAATACAAATAAAAATGCAATGTGTAGGAGTGGCAAGAAAATGTTCGTAACCTAAAAGCTATAACTCATCCAGTACAGGTATAAACAATAGTTAATTGTTTCAAACATTTTAGCATTTACATAATTGAGGACACGCCATGTGATTGAGTACCTACGGACATCTGCGTAATTTCATTTAAAACGTTTACGAAATTTACAATATTTTTCATAAATGAAGTCAAAAGTTGACAAAACTTTCAGTGTACATGCGGAATATAATTCCGCATGTACTCTGAACATTTTGTCAACTTTTGACGCCATTTACGGGAAATATTGTAAACTTTGTAAACGTATTTAATGAAATTACGCAGCAGTCCGAAGGTACAACATCGCTCGGCGTATCTCATATATTGGTCGTCTGAGAAGTACACTTCGCCATTTAGTCACGGAAGTAGTCTTATGCTCTTCCTGGGGCTCGTTTCCCTAAACTTCGTACGACTAAAATGTTGTAAGTGCAAACATATGATAGTCTGTAAATGTCACATTAACAATGTTTCTTGTAAACAATTATTGGATTTACATATGCAGCCGATGTTCAATAAATGTAAATCCATCAATGAGAACTTCCAGACTATCATAAATGTGCACATACGAACATTTTAGTCGAACGAAGTTTAGTGAAACTGCCCCGCTGTTCTCAGTATATGGATTATGTTGTATTCCAATGGTGGGCATATACGTGTTTGTCAATACACTACCGCCGTCGCTAATATTGCCGATAGTTGTCAATTTCTTTACTTATAGATACTTGACTGTTGTGCTTGAAATCAAGCAGCGTGATTGACCGAGCCTGATATGTGCTACAGCTCATGCTCAGGCAAGTAATTTGCTTAATTGTGAGTAGGTATTGCCATTTGAAATACTTGATCGTTGTGCTTGAAAATCAAGCATATTGACTGTCTGAGCCTGAGCTGTGCTACAGCTCAGGCTCAGACAAATCGATTTGCTTGGTTGCGAGTTGGCTTTGGCAATGGAGGCTGAGAATCGTTGATAATCTGGGCAAGATTAACGCAGGCCATGGGCGGATTCAGGGGGGGGGGCGGCGGACCTGGCGCGCGCACCCCTAAAATTCGCCGAGTAAAGTCTTTTTACAAGTTACAAGGCACGTTTCATGCCAAGTGCCATGTATTCCATGCATTTTTCGGTCGTTGTCTTATTGTTTCAAAATGTAAACGTTTTCAATCAAAATTCATGTCTAAACATACTGTGACAGTGTCCATAGTTTTGCTCCAAAATGTGCCAGAACGAAGGAAATGCGATGTACATTTCCAAAAAAAAAAGTCCGTGGGGGGGGGGGGGGGGGGAATTCCCCCGGACACCCCTAGCGTATCTCCGCTCGGTCGACTATTTTGCAATACTTGACTATATTATCGAACGAGCATAGCTCGTTCGATAATATAGTCAAGTATTGCAAAATAGTTACGCCCCCCCCCCTAACCCGAAATCCTGGATCCGCGCCTGCAGGCGATTATGTATTTACCGATGCTGAAAATTTCCTAACGTACTTTTTATCAGCCTGTGGCTCAATTGCCTCTCAATCTCAGTTTTAAGATTTACTGCAAATTGTCACAGGAAATTGTCTGGGGCAAAAATTCAAAGCACGTCCCTGCGGTTAGTCGGCCTTCAGAGAAACCTCTGTCTGGTTTAAAGGAAAGTACATCTTTACGGAAATTAAGCGGGCACCAAATTACGTAACTATTCCACATGTTGTAACATTGAAAGTGTACATTTTTACGCAGTATTAACTGATATATCAATTCGTGTCGGTAGTGGTGATCGCCATTGAATGTACATGTGAAGAAATGGTTTTTATTTTTAATTATATAAATAAATAAGGTGTATAAACTTAATAATGACTGCTGTCGATATCTTATAAAAATGCATATTGAATTCCCTTGAATAAATATTGATTTTTGTTAATATTTTGAGAAAATGCGGTTATCTCCCCTGACCTCAAAATTATTACAATCCGTTATTCAAATAAGGCAAAATAATGCCAACAAGTGTAGCAGGTAATAACAAATAATTGATAGTTGTGTATATTAATGGCATGTCTAATAGTTGAAACAATAAACGATAACCCTACATGTACAATACACCCCGATGTGCGGGACCCCATCTTTAACAGGGAACTCGCGATGCACTGACTGAATACACACTGACTGACAACCACGTGCGGTACACAACGGCCTGCGTTAATATTGTCCAGACTATCGACGTTTCTGAACATATGTCGGCAAGGCAAACTCGCAATCAAGCAGCTTGATTGTCTGAGCCTGAGCTGTAGCACAGCTCAGGCTCAGACAATCAAGTTGCTTGATTTCAAACACAATGCAACTAACGAAATTGTCAAATATTGGCAAAGTTAGCGCGTGTATACAGTGAAACCCCTCTAAACCGGACATGGAAGGTCTCCACGGTTTCTGTTATAGAGGGGTTCCACCGTACTTTAGGAATATATGACTGAGACTGGAGAAATAGGGCGTATGTGTTTGCGACCAGTGTAGATCCATAGCAGCCTGTGCATCAGCACTGTTTGATCCGGATCTGCAGTTTTCGCAATTCCACCAATGAAACACCCGTCATGTGTTTTTTCCTAGAAATGCACTACTTTAATAAGCTACAGGACTTGGTCATGAACGACACTGGTAAAAAAGCACATAAGTCCCATTTCTCCAGTCACAGCCACATATGAGACACGCCATGTGATTTTCTACCTTCGGACATCTGCGTAATTTCATTAAATACGTTTAAAAAATTTACAATATTTTTCGTAAATAAAGTCACAAGTTGACGAAATGTTCAGAATATGTGCGTAATATTATTCCGCATATTCTCTGAAAATGTTGTCAACTGTTGACGCCATTTACGGAAAACATTGTAAATTTGGTAAAAGTATTTAATGAAATTACGCCGATACCCGAAGGTTCAATATTTCATAGTGTGTCTGTTATGAGAATTTGGAAGGCGTCAGACGCCATGATCAAGTGGTGTTTTTTGCCTTGTCGTGCACTACAAACATATATGCAGATGATACAGCTAAGCCTCCATTAAAAATTACCTACAACAATTACCTCTCTACACCAACCATCTCTCTACAACAACCACCTCCCTACAACAATCACCTCTTTAAAACAGCCACCTCTCTACAACAACCACGTTTCTAAAACAGTCGCCTCTACGATAAGCACATCTCTACAACAACGACCTCTCTACAACAACCACCTTCCAACAGCAACCCCCTCTCTACAACAGCCACAGCTCTAAAACAACCCCTTATCTACAACAGCTACCTCTCTGCAACAACCCCCTCCATACAACAACCACCTTCCTACAACAAGCATATGCCTACAACAATCACCTCTCTACAACAACCACTTGTATATAGCAGCCACCTCTCTACAATAACAACCTTCCTACAACAACCACCTCTCTAAAACAGCCACATCACTACAACAACCACATATCTACAACAACCCTCTCTCTAAAGCAACCACCTGTCTAAAACAGCCATCTTCCTACAACAATCACCTCTACAATAACAACCTCACTCCAACAACCGCCTCCCTACAACAATCACCTCTCTAAACAGCAACATCTCTACAATAACTGCCTCTCTACAACAGCCACATCTCTACAACAACCCCTTCTCTACAGCAACACCTGTCTAAGACAGCCACCTCCCTACAACAACCACCTCCCTACAACAACAACCTCTCTACCATAACCGCCTCCCTACAACAATCACCTCTCTAAAAGCAACATTTCTACAATACCCACCTCTCTACAACAGCCACATCTCTACAACAACACCCTCTCCACAACAACCGCCTCCATACAATAATCACCTCTCTCAAACAGCCACCTATCTACAACAACTCCCTCTCTACAACAACCACCTCTCTAGAACAGTCCCCTCTCTACAGCAACCACCCGTCTAAAACAGCCACCTACATACAACAACCCCCTCTCTACAACAACCACCACCCTACAACAGCCACCTTACTACAATAACCGCCTCCCTACAACAATCACCTCTCTAAAACAGCAACATCTCTACAACAACTGCCTCTCTACAACAACCACCTCTCTAAAACAATCACCTCTCTAAAACAATCGCTGTCTGTCACAAGTCCATAGTTTATGTACATGTGCTGTGACATCACAGTGAGGTCATTTACAAAATGCAAATTGCGATACATGTATTTGTTTTTCCATTAAAATTAATATAATTATTGTGAATAAAAACGTAATTTTTCTTTCACATGATAATTTCTGTATACATGATCAATATATGAAATTAATGACTAAGACAGAATGATACATATTTAATTAATATACATAAAACTAAGTATCTTTGGCTCATCTATGACGTGTAGTTGACCAGACAACTACATTGGCGACTGCCGCATATTTTTATTTCAATTATGATTCTATTCGGCTGTCGATATTCCATTGTATTGTCAATTATTCCAGTAAATCGCGTATATTACTTCCCCGGAAGTACGTGCAGTGTCTTCTGGGAGCTGTATACAATCCAATGATGTCATGTCTCGACGGCTTTTGATACGAGCTATTTTAATTCGAACCGATATTATTGATGTGGTGCCATGACACATACAATGGTATATTACGACTTAAATATGGGCTGCCGAAAGGCAAAATGTGCCTTGCGAAATTGCGAGCAGCCGCTAGGCGGCACGTTTCCGCTTTATAGGCAACAGGTTGCACTATATCGCTACACCACAGTTAACGGTCCCCGCACTGGACATGAACTTGTTTTATTAATTCGTTCCCACGAAATAACAATTCGTTCCCACGAAATGACAATTCGTTCGCACGAAATGACAATTCGTTCCCACGATATAACAATTCGTTCCCTCAATTTAACAATTCGTTCCCTCGAATTAACAATTCGTTCCCATGAAATGACAATTCGTTCCCGCCAAATGACTATTCGTTCCCTCAATTTAACAATACGTTCCCTCGAATTAACAATTCGTTCCAACGATATAACAATTCGTTCCCACGAATTAACAATTCGTTAACGTGGGAACGAATTGTTATTTCGTGGGAACGAATTGTTATTTCGTGGGAACGAATTGTTAAATTGAGGGAACGAATTGTTATTTCGTGGGAACGAATTAATAAAAATAAAGAAATCCATGTCCCCTGCGGGGCTCCGTAGAAACGCGTTAATTTGTTATTCGCTATTACTGTCGCCAGAATCGTCTGAATCGTCTGAATCGGCAGAATCGTCTGAACCTGACGATACTCGTCTAAATGAGCATCGTTTGTTCCACCATTTTCTGCCAATATTCGTTTGGCTATAAATCCTTAGACAGCTATATTATTTTTGTGTCGTCTGCCGTTTATTTTCTATTTTCCATTTTTACCATTTGACAGCACTTAAGAATAATTTACAACATGCTTTGACAATACTTCAGAATCATTTCCATTGGAAATGATTCTGAAGTGCTGTCAAACCATGTTTTTATTGATAAAAAAGGCAAGATATAAAAGCAACAGCAGACGACAATTGTTGTGAGTAGCGGTCTAAGGGTTAAGCACATGCACATTTAAGTGTAAATACTTGTTCATCAATACTTAAACAAGAAATTCACCTCACCAATTTTTTTTTATTTGATGAAATTCCATGAAAAGAATGGTTATGCTGAGAGAAATTATTTCCCTATGTATGGGAATTTAGCACGGAGAGGGAGGAGGAATGTCGAAACATATAAAATGACTCCGAAATCTGGCTTGAAAATGATGTACATGTAACTAAGAAAAGAATATTTTGAAAATCGGTCCAAATCGGTCCACAAATTCCAGAATTATTTAAAATAATCCATTTAACACCCATGTTAATATCCAATCGTAACATTTTCCATATACATACATGTACATGGAAAGTCAATACATGTCTGTGACAAATGTTCGTCAAATAAACAAAATATCGCAAGTTGACTATTGACTATTTACGAAAAAAAGTAGCCCAGTTTGAATATTATTTGGGCTTAATGTATTTAATGGCCAAAGTTAATAAGCTGGTAAGCGTGGAACTAGCAGTAATTACGTGTGAACACCGTTTTAAATGTCCTGGAAAATGTTTCAAATGTCAATTAAAGCGCGTGTGTCTTTTTCTATTAATTCTTTTTTTGGTATCACTAAATTTGAGTGCTCTATTCCGAAACAATTTCTCGATGCACGTAGCGTGCAATTCGTTGCATGTGCTGTTGCTGGTTTTCAATTACACGTCGTGTTTGAATACAAATACAAATGCAATGTGTAGGAGTGGCAAGAAAATGTTCGTAACCTAAAAGCTATAACTCTTCCAGTACAAGTATAAACAATAGTTAATTGTTTCAAACATTTTAGCATTTACATAATTGAGGACACGCCATGTGATTGAGTACCTACGGACATCTGCGTAATTTCATTTAAAACGTTTACGAAATTTACAATATTTTTCATAAATGAAGTCAAAAGTTGACAAAATTTTCAGTGTACATGCGGAATTATATTCCGCATGTACACTGAAAATTTTGTCAACTTTTGACGCCATTTACGGGAAATATTGTAAACTTTGTAAACGTATTTAATGAAATTACGCAGCAGTCCGAAGGTACAACATCGCATGGCGTATCTCATATATTGGTCGTCTGAGAAGTGCGTACACTTTTCGCCATTTAGTCACGGAAGTAGTCTTACATGTATGCTATTCCTGGGGCTCGTTTCACTAAACTTCGTACGACTAAAATGTTGTAAGTGCAAACTTATGATATTCTGTAAATGTCACATTAACAATGTTTCTTGCAAACAATTATTGGATTTACATATGCAGCCGATGTTCAATAAATATAAATCCATCAATGAGAACTTCCAGACTATCATAAATGTGCACTTACGAACATTTTAGTCGAACGAAGTTTAGTGAAACTTCCCCGCTGTTCTCAGTATATGGATTATATTTTATTCCAATGGTGGGCATATACGGGTTTGTCAATACATTACCGCCGGCGCTAATATTGCCAATAGTTGTCAATTTCTTTATTTCTAGATACTTGACTGTTGTGTTTGAACACAAGCAGCGTGATTGACCGAGCCTGATCTGTGCTACAGATCATGCTCAGGCAAGTAATTTGCTTAATTGTGAGTTGGTATTGCCAGTTGAAATACTTGATCGTTGTGCTTGAAAATCAAGCATATTGACTGTCTGAGCCTGAGCTGTGCTACAGCTCAGGCTCAAACAAATCGATTTGCTTGCATGCGAGTTGGCTTTGGCAATGGAGGCTGAGAAACATTGATAATCTGGGCAAGATTAACGCAGGCGGTTGTGTAGTTACCGATGCTGAAAATGCTTTGAGTGGATTGAGGGGGGAGTGAGGGGGGGGCGGAACCGTCGCGCGCCCCCCCCCCCTAAAAAAAATTCGCCGAGTAAACATTTTTTACAAGTTACAAGGCACGTTTCATGCCAAGTGCCATGTATTGCATGCATTTTTCGGTCGTTGTCTTATTGTTTCAAAATTTAAACGTTTTCAATAAAAGTTCATGTCTAAACATACTGTGACAGTGTCAATATTTTTGCTCCAAAATGTGCCAGAACGCAGGAAATGCGATGTACATTTCCAAAAAAAAATCCTGGAGGGATTAACCCCCGGACACCCCTAGCGTATCTCCGCTCGGTCGACTATTTTGCAATACTTGACTATATTATCGAACGAGCATAGCTCGTTCGATAATATACATAGTCAAGTATTGCAAAATAGTTACGCCCCCCCCCCTTAACCCGAAATCCTGGATCCGTGCCTGCAGGCGGTTATGTATTTACAGATGCTGAAAATTTCCTAACGTACTTTTTATCAGCCGGTGGCTTAATTGCCTTTCAATCTTTTAAGATTTACTGCAAATTGTCACAGGAAATTGTCTGGGGCAAACATTCAAAGCACGTCCCTGCGGTTAGTCGGCCTTCAGAGAAACCTCTGTCTGGTTTAAAGGAAAGTACATCTTTACGGAAATTAAGCGGGTACCAAATTACTATTCCACATGTTGTAACATTGAAAGTGTCAATTTGTACGCAGTATTAACTAATATATCAATTCGTGTCGGTAGTGGTGATCTCCATTGTATAGTATGTACATGTGAAGAAATGGTGATTAGTTTTAATTATATAAATAAATAAGGTGTATAAACTTAATAATGACTGCTGTCGATATCTTATAAATGCATTGCATGAATACATATTGAATTCCCTTGAATAAATATTGATTTTTGTCAATATTTTCAGAAAATGCGGTTATCTCCCCTGACCTCAAAATTATTAAAATCCGTCATTCAAATAAGGCAAAATAATGCCAACAAGTGTAGCAGGTAATAACAATTAATTGATAGTTGTGTATATTAATGGCATGTCTAATAGTTTAAACAATAAACGATAACCCCTACATGTACAATACACCCCGATGTGCGGGACCCCATCTTTAACAGGGAACTCGCGCGATGCACTGACTGAATACACACTGACTGACAACCACGTGCGGTACACAACGGCCTGCGTTAATATTGTCCAGATTATCGACGTTTCTGAACATATGTCGGCAAGGCAAACTCGCAATCAAGCAGCTTGATTGTCTGAGCCTGAGATGTAGCACAGCTCAGGCTCAGACAATCAAGCTGCTAGATTTCAAACATAATGCTTAAGTACGGGTGAAATAACGAAATTGTCAAATATTGGCAAGGTTAGCGCGTGTATACAGTGAAACCCCTCTAAACCGGACACCAAGAAAAACATCTGTGATCTTATTGTTGATGAATTATTTGGTCATTTATCAGAGGTAATAATGTCTGTTCGTGATCGCATAGTACACAACTATGTCTCAGAATGGTAAAATGCCTGATTTACAGTGAAACCTCTCTAAGCCGGACACCCTGGGGGCCGCCCAGGGTGTCCGGTTTGGAGAGGTTCCACTGTATTGCATTGGCTAGATGTGTATATCCGAGTAACAACGAGGGGTTCCGGTTTCGAGATATTACATGTACAATGTATAACAGACTGACAACTACTCCAAGACACGCGTGGTGATTTTCGATCACGAACAGACATACTCAGCGGGAGATAAATGGCAGTGAACCCGATTACAATTAAGCAGAACTAACTTTTACTCCCGTTTCGAGGGGTTTCACTGTTACGTTCGTTGACACAAATTGTCCGACCTGTGAAAATTCCCTAGAGTTTACAACCGTGATAGCTCCCAATGTGCATAATCACGTGGTTACAACAACAACAACAACAAGGGCTGAAAGTGTTGACATTTTGATGAAATATGGCGCATCAAAAGCGTCTTCATGAGCTGCATTTGATGGTCCCGGGAGTTCGGCACAGACTTATGTCGTTTTTGCAAAGAATCGATTTCCGTGTCAGTAGAACACGGAAATCAATTCTTCACAAAAACGACAGATGTTTGGGCTAAAGAACCGATACCACAAATGCAGCTTAACAAGACGCGTTTGGTGAATCCGTTACATGATATAATACGTACTTTGAATCGGAGGGTTTCTGGAAGTTTCAGTATATACGTGTTGTTGTTGCTGATATAACCACGTGATCATACACATGGACTCCGCGACCACATGTGTTTGAATTTTGAAGCAACATTTTCTTACACTTGGAGCTTTGTCATATGTAGACTTCAAAAGGCGATTCTCGATGATAATATGTATAGTCAAACGAGTTCAAACAACACGACCTTCCCCTAATAATAGGTAGTGAGAGGCGATTTTTTTTGTTTCTAAATATAATTATGCACCTGTGGAAAAATATATCCCACTTTCGATATTACACTTCAGCCTGTGCTAATCTTTGCAACATTTGTCAATTTCATTATTTCAAAATACTCGAATATTGTGCTTGAAATCAAGCAGATTGATTGTCTGAGCCTGAGCTGTGCCACAGCTCAGGCTCAGACAGTCAACTTGCTTGATTGCTAGTTGGAATTGTCAATATATATTCACCAAAATTGGTAATCTGGTCATGATTAACGGATTCGGTAGAGTAAGGTCGAATATATATGGATATGTACTGAGAGACAATCCCCCAAGTATCCGAGTTTGAACAATACAACATGTGTTACATATCCTACAGGTGTCGCTTGACAAACGTTTATATTATTATGGAAATCAACACCTACACGTGTGGCACCGAGTAAATAGGTTGTTCACTGGCAGGCATCAGGGTGCCATTTCACTAAACTTCGTACGACTAAAATGTTCGTAAGTGCAAAATTAAGTAAGTGTAAATTTCACATTAACCATGTTTTCTTGTAAACAATTATTGGATTTACATTTATTGAGAATGGGCTGCATATGCAGCCCATGCTCAATAAATGTAAATCCATCAATTGAAATGTATAGACGATCCTAAATTTGCACTTACGAACAGTTTAGTCGTACGATGTTTATTGAAACGGGCTCCCGGTTCGCCTGTGCTAATCTTACCAATATTTGTGATTTGGTATCTCGAAATACACTACCTCCTGCGCCAATCCTGCCAATTCTGTTACACTACTGCCTTCGTTAAACTTCCCAATATTTGTCAATTTCTTCATTCCGAAATACACTACCACCTACCAATCTTTGTTGTGTTGTCTTCATTGTAAAATCAACTTGCTAGATTGCGACTCAACATTTATTTTGCACATCCACGGACAGACCACGGCAAATTAACAATTTCACCCGTAAGTAACTGGAATGGATTTTGATATAATTATTATGTGAATTTGCAACCCAATCCAATCATCACAAAATGATTTTCAGACCAGTCCATTTATGAACATGGGGTGGTTTTGTTCTCAAAATTATTTGCAAACAGTGCATATTCTGATGATTTTAAAGTGCTGTCAAAGCATGTTGTGAATTATTCTAAAGTGTTGTCAAAGCATGCGTTTGATGATAACAATGTAAAATAGAAAATAAACAGCAGACACAAAAAATAAAGATAGCGGTGTAAGGATTAGTATTTTCCATTCCCACGCCACCACGCATGTGCGCTTTGTCGATGACGTGTTTGTGTATTCGCGTGGCAACATTTGTGAATGTGTGAAGGACAAATGGTCGAAAACATCGATGACGTATCCGCCTCCGTAATTCTTCCTAATTTCACAACGACCTGCGTTAATCGTGCCCAGATTATCAACGTTTCTGAACTTCAATTGGCAATGGCAACTCGCAATCAAGCAATTTGATTGTCCGAGCCTGAGCTGAAGTTGCTTGATTTCAAGCACAATATTAACCCTGACACCGCTATCTTAATTTCGTCGTCTACTGTTAATTTTCTATTTTCCATTGTTATCATCAAAAACATGCTTTGACAGCACTTTATAAAAAATTACAACAGGCTTTAACAGCACCTCAGAATCATTTCCAATCCTTTGACAGCACTTCAGAATCATTTCCATTGGAAATGATTCTGAAGTGCTGTCAAACCATGTTTTTATTGCGAAATAAGGCAAGATATAAAAGCAACAGCAGTTGATAATTGTTGTGTGTAGCGGTCTAAGGGTTAAAGTGGTTTGAAATAAAGAAATTGACAATATTTGCAAAAGATTAGCGCAGGCGGTTGTGTATTTGTGACTGGAGAAATAAAGCTTATGGTTTTGCGATCAGTGTAGATCCAGATCAGCCTGTGCATCCGCACAGTCTGATCTGGATCTGCACTGTTCGACATTCCATCATTGAAACACCCGCCATGCTTCTATCACGAAATACATTATCGTTATCAGGTTACAATAGTGTGTTCTTTGATCAGGAGCTACACTGGTCATAATTCTCATAAGCCATATGTCTCAGGTCACAGCCTATTCGCGATTTAGGTGACAACACCAGTGACGTAACTGGCAACTATTAGTCAGGGCCCGGTTGTTCAAAACATCCGTTAGCTTAACGGACTGTTAAATCCTTAACTGAATGGTTAAAATCTCTGTTTTAACAGAGATTTTAACCATTCAGTTAAGGATTTAACAGTCCGTTAAGGATTTAACAGTCCGTTAAGCTAACTGGTGCTTTGAACAACCGGGCCCTGGCTATTTACGAGGAGCGGCCAGAAACTGAATCAAAGCGATTGCGTGTCAATGTCACTGTATGCTCTAGCTGCCCGCATGATCTATAAGTAATAATGGGAACTAGTTAATCAAGGGTTTATGGGTCATGCAACGCCCAGCTTCATATTCGTATGTCGGGAGCAATATCTGAGGAAGAATAACCGCAGGGAGATATTCAGAAACTTATTGTTTACCCGAGTTTCTCGACCAATGAAAGAAAGGCTTTTTTTTTTGTGTCAATTAATCGCATATTGTGAAGCCTTCGCAAATATGTATTAAATTAATCATTAAATGTTCAGCGCTATGTTTAGAACTGATTGTATGCCTTGTTGCCATCGGTTCACGAGATGCACAGCATATTACCACCCCACACACGCTCACTTCGTATCACACCACCAATCACATACTAGTATAGCGTTTCGAAATCACGTTTAGGGGCGGAGCTTCGCAACTGGTCTCGGTTAACAATAAGTACGTTATAGTTCATATATTGAATTTTTAATAAATTAATTTCTCGCCAGTAAATGTCAGTAAATGTCGTACGAAGTTTAGTGAAACGGCCCACAGAACAACTGGTCGGCACAGACAACTCGCAATCAAGCAATTTGATTGTCTGAGCCTCAGTTGTAGCAGATTAGTCACAGATACCTTAAGCTGCATTTCTCCAGTTATAGTCACAAATACGATCACCAGCCATCTCACGTTGCATACATACTACGATGTATGTATCACACATTAGCCAACCCTAGTATTACTGGTAATATAACAAGACATAAAGGCGGTCATTTGTAGTAATATAGAGGTCATCTTAAGAACAATAACGATTGTCAGAGGCGGATCTGGAGGGGGGGGGGGTGTTCGGGGTTACACCCCCCCACGTTCAGCCACGGAGTTTACATAGATCACAGTTTACCACCAGTTGGAGTCTGAATTTAAATGCCGTAAAACACAGGTAAGTGCATTTCGAAGAGCTAAAAAAGTAGGACAACCCCTAGTTCCGAACGGTAACTCTTGCAATTACTCCCGTACCGTCCGTAGCTAGCTACATGAGTAGATTGCAGGAGTTACCTTCGCAACTAGATAGCCCCCCCCCCGTTCCACAAATGCTGGATCAGCCCCTGATTGTATCCTAGTTATCTTCCCGCAGACAAAGCACGTGTACCATAATGTGTTGCTGTTAACACAGACTCTTGAAGAACGGTTCATATTTCGGTGTTTATGGGTTATTTTGGTATATCTGGTGGTGTAGGTGCATTGTTACCAACATACAATTTACGTCAACTCTCGCGAGTTACACGTACATGTATAAATGCGATAATTTACTTTGTGGGTCTTTTGACAGTATAACAGGGGTCCGAAAGTTCGGTACGGTGTGTAGATAATTGACGATTTTTGTCGTGTGTAATGATGGAACATTAGTACATGTAGTTGCAAAAAACTATGTAAATTGCCCAAAACCAACGAAATCCTCCCAAATCTACCCAAAATCTCCACCAAAATACCCGTATTACACCAACATACATGTACTGGCCATATGTTCAAACACCTGTGACTGGATACTTCATATATTATGGGTGCATTCGCACAGTCTGATCAGGATCTGCACGCACAGTTCGCCTTTCCATCAATGTAATGCTTCTGGCGAGGAATATACGGTCTGTTTCACGAAAGCTGCCCAAATTGTACGGCTATATAAACAATTCCAAAACGATATCTTTTTCGATAATATTAAATTAAAGGAAAATCTAAGAATGAGCCTTCTTTTGAAATTTTGTCAAATATTGATTTTAATGCGCTAAAACAATTTCCCCATGTTAAATCCCCATACATGTAGACATCTTCACAAAAAAACAATTTCCACATGTTAAATGTCCAGGACATTTTCAGAATTTCAGAAATACTGGACCTATTTTTAAAATTTAACTTTTGTTTTCTTAGTTAGATCATTTGCAAGCTATATAGCCAGGTTTCGCAGTCAATTTCCATTATTATTTTCGTTTTCTCCTATAACTCCTACCTCCTTTTCCACCATGTTAAATTCTCATAGACAAATCAACGTTACTTAATAAAATCATTATTTGACCAAATTTCACGCAATAAAAAGAAAGCGCATTCTTAAATTTTGATAAAATTTGATATTATCGAAAATATTACTGTCTTTGCATTGTTTATATGGCCGGAAGATTTTGGCAGGTTTCGTGAAACAGACAGTAGTTCGTTATAGGCTATAGGAGCTAAAGGAGCTACACTGATCCCAAATTCCACAGAAAATCCGCCGATAGGATTCGACTAACCCTAACCCCGTGCGTTAATCCTGTCCAGGTGCCCGTTTCACTAAACTTCTTAAGACTAAAATGTTCGTAAGTGCAAATTTAAGATCGTCTGTAAATTTCAATTTATGGATTTACATTTATTGAGCATAGGCTGCATATGTGCAGATGCGCAAAGTGAATTTGGATTTTTGATCCGACCCTCCATCATGGATTATCTCCCCCTTTCGGACTCAGAATTTCCCATTTTCTCCTCGTAACTCGAAAAACTTTTTCACCTTCATACCTACGCGCCTGATATTTGGTATGTAGCTTCGTTATCATGTGCAGATGCGCAAAGTGAATTTGGATTTTTGATCCGACCCTCCATCATGGATTATCTCCCCCTTTCGGACTCAGAATTTCCCATTTTTTCCTCGTAACTCGAAAAACTTTTTCACCTTCATACCTACGCGCCTGATATTTGGTATGTAGCTTCGTTATCATGTGCAGATGCAAATGCCGCCCAAAGTGAATTTATGGATTTTTAGATCCGACCCTCATCATGGCTATTATTTATCTACTTTCGTTACTCAGATCAAATCCATCCTCGTAACTCTTTGACTCACCCATTTTCAACTCATACCTCATACCTACGCGCCTGATATTTGGTATGTAGCTTCGTTATCATGTGCAGATGCGCAAAGTGAATTTGGATTTTTGATCCGACCCTCCATCATGGATTATCTCCCCCTTTCGGACTCAGAATTTCCCATTTTCTCTCGTAACTCGAAAAACTTTTTCACCTTCATACCTACGCGCCTGATATTTGGTATGTAGCTTCGTTATCATGTGCAGATGCGCAAAGTGAATTTGGATTTTTGATCCGACCCTCCATCATGGATTATCTCCCCCTTTCGGACTCAGAATTTCCCATTTTCTCCTCGTAACTCGAAAAACTTTTTCACCTTCATACCTACGCGCCTGATATTTGGTATGTAGCTTCGTTATCATGTGCAGATGCGCAAAGTGAATTTGGATTTTTGATCCGACCCTCCATCATGGATTATCTCCCCCTTTCGGACTCAGAATTTCCCATTTTTCCCTCGTAACTCGAAACACTTTTTCACCTTCATACCTACGCGCCAGTGCCAGTATAAATGTGCCAGTGTATGATATTATCTAATTTATTATACCCACTTTTTTTGTAAAAAAAAACGGGTATATTGTTTTCGTCACGGGTGTCCGTCCGTCCGTACGTCCGTACGTCCGTACGTCCGTCCGTACGTCCGTCACGTTTCTTGTAACTCGAAAAACTTTTTCACCTTCATACCTACGCGCCTGATATTTGGTATGTAGCTTCGTTATCATGTGCAGATGCGCAAAGTGAATTTGGATTTTTGATCCGACCCTCCATCATGGATTATCTCCTCCTTTCGGACTCAGAATTTCCCATTTTCTCCTCGTAACTCGAAAAACTTTTTCACCTTCATACCTACGCGCCTGATATTTGGTATGTATCTTCGTTATCATGTGCAGATGCGCAAAGTGAATTTGGATTTTTGATCCGACCCTCCATCATGGATTATCTCCCCCTTTCGGACTCAGAATTTCCCATTTTTTCCTCGTAACTCGAAAAACTTTTTCACCTTCATACCTACGCGCCTGATATTTAGTATGTACCTTCGTTATGTGCAGATGCGCAAAGTGAATTCCCATTTTTGATCCGACCCTCCATCATCGATTACCTCCCCCTTTCCGACTCAGAATTTCCCATTTTTTCCTTTTTCCTTGTAACTCGAAAAACTTTTTCACCTTCATACCTACGCGCCTCATATTTGCTATGTAGCTTCGTTATCATGTGCACATGCGCAAAGTGAATTCGGATTTTTTATCCGACCCTCCATCATGGATTACTTCCCCCTTTCGGACTTAGCATTTGGGGAAAGTGGGTATATTGCGATGGCGCGCCATCGACTTTTTCTAGTTTTTATTAATTCGTTCCCACGAAATAACAATTCGTTCCCTCAATTTAACAATTCGTTCCCACAATATAACAATTCGTTCCCACGAATTAACAATTCGTTCCCTCAAGTTAACAATTCGTTCCCTCGAATTAACAATTCGTTCCCACAATGTTCACACGAATTAACAATTCGTTCCCATGAAATAACAATTCGTTCCCACCAAATAACAATTCGTTCCCTCGAATTAACAATTCGTTCCTTTTGAGGAACGAATTGTTAATTCGTGGCAACGAATTGTTAAATTGATGGAACAAATTGCTGTTTCGAGGGAACAAATTGTTATTTCGTGGGAACGACTTAATAAAAATAATTCTACTTCCCCTGCGGGGCTCCGTACATACAGGCTGGACCGTTGGATATTCTCCACTTCACACAGGGCTAGTTAGGATATGTGTTCTTGCTATATACATGTAGTACTGTGTACGTTATATATTCCTGTGTACGTCCTAGTATTATATTTTATCCCGTCTGTGCCGTGAAACACGGTGCCGTGAAATATTTTTGATATCCTGTCAATACGACCTAATCACTGCGTACGAATGTGTGCGGTTGTCATACTAGTCGATTTTCCGATTTTTATGGTGCGGCTGATGCATTTTAAAGCTATTTGTTGACGGGATAAATAGAATAGGTTAGTGCCGTGAATGGGAAAAATATCTGGCGCGGCACTAAATATCTGGCGCGTTTCCTGAGCCTTGCCAGATATTTTCCCATTGACGGCACTAACCTACTATTCTCTATGTTTTCACGTGTACTGGTAGTACGCTTGCATATGACATAACCTGCACCCGACATGACCCAATACCCGACATGATCCAATACCCGACATTGGACTCTGGGCATAGCCCATACTAGCCCATACTTCACCGGACATGGCTTGGGTGTCGTGTCACGCAGGTAACTTGTAAGCTTACAATAGTATCATCAGAGGCTAAGCACATTTAAACGGATCACAATCAAATACACACTGGGTGTCCGGCTTAGAAATGCTCATACTGCCCGTTTTCCGGTTTATACATGTAGGCAACATGTTGCACGATATCGCTACACCACGCCACACAGTACAAATATGCGTTTACACTTCGCACACTAAAATATAGAAAAAATACCTGCAGGACGTTGACTTTCATACTTCGCTATATTGTTATTGAGCGACAATATTACCATATGACACAAACATATTACCATAAACGTATCTAATAAAGTGTGTATTAGCAAAATTCTTAGGTCACTCTCCACGAAGTAGAAAGTAAACAAAGAACGCTTCAAACGAACATTTGGAAAATCTACTCCGTCATAACTCTCATGTAATGCATTGTAATGAAGTGTAATTAAAGTTATGAATAGCTACATGTATACTGATATATATGGCTGTGACTGGATAAATGGGGCTTGTGATGTTTGCGACCAGTGTAGATCCAGATCAGCCTGTGCATCCGCACAGTCTGATCAGGATCTGCACTGTTCGCTCAGAACTAATATTTTCAGACTTACCACGTCCACGGCCTGATCGGTCTCCCCGGCTGCTCGAAACTGGAACTTTTCAGCGAATATCTCTCCCCCTTTCGAAACACAATACTCGATCGTCTCGCCGCTACCGCGATACTATTGCGATGGGTCCCACCGTGACAATATCGATCCATCGCGATACTGTGTAACTTTAACTGATGAGTAACGGTTATTCACTGCTTCGTTGTAAGTTATGTTCACTAATATTGTTTGTCCAGCAAGTCCGATATAAACACGGGTATGCTAAGTGTCACATGTCCGCGTGTCCGTTTCTCATAGAGAATGGGTTACACTCAGCTCGTGTTTGCCATTATTGTTGTTATTCATGCTTACTGTTTGTTAGTTAATTACAAATATAATATGGTCACTCCTTCGTGTCCATTGTTACACAATGTTAATATCTAAGTAATGCGAAACATAAACACGTACTCATCAATTTGTTCGTGCGCCACGCTTTTTCTTTTGAATATTGCAACAATGTGTTATCATAATGGTTAGAATGAATCCATTATATGACACCGTTGGAATGTTAATACCTCTATTAGTGAGTATAATAAATAAACACGTGGAACTACAATGTACATGTATATGAACACGTATCTTGTATTTCTTCCGTATAATACGAGCACGATGTCATTGGTATTATGTTTGACGGCTACATGCAATACTCCGTGCTTCACTATACGGTGAAACGTATCCGTCCGTACTTTCTACATAATTTTCTGTAAATGACGTCGAAAGATAACGAGATTTTCATAGCAAATGCGGAACACTGTTACTGTTCCGCATTTGCTATGAAAATGTCGGTATCTTTCGACGTCATTTACGGAAAATATCGTACATTCTGTACATGTATTTTATGAAATTACGCAGTTGTCAGAAGGTAAAAAATCCCATGGCTTGTCTCAATATTATGTGAAAATTACAAATGAATATAAAGGTCCACGCAAACTCCAAGCTGTACCGATAGACGCTTCTCGAACGTAGCCGATTTCACCAAAATTGCAAATCATACTTATGTAGCAAAGTGTACTTTGATAGAGTAATCATTAATTATCCCGAAATGCATTATTTCATATAGAACTAACAACTTTATATTTGATGATTAGAAGTATGCAGAATTACCAAAACGGCTGTGATAACGTAACACATTCAGTTTAATAAAAATTAATAAATCTATCCTCATAGTGAACATTTCTCATGTAAGTATACTTTGCTATTTTGGTGAAATAGGCTACCGAACAAAGATGTGTTCATATATCGGAATCATGTACGAGATTGTGTCTTTGTTTGATGCTGCGGTTACTGTAGTATTTTCTGGGCGTGGTTTAATACACTACCGCATACGCTAATATTGTCAATATTTTCTTATTTCAAAATATGTGGGCGTATGGCATTCGTCACCAATGTAAATCCTGATCACATAGCACTCTCCTGTTGCCTGACAACGATCTCTCTGCGTGTTAGAAGCATGATGGTCTTTTCATTGATGAAATTGCGACAAGTGCAGATCCTGAGCAGACTGTGCGGATGCACAGTCTGCTCAGGATCTACACTGGTCGCTTAACCCATAATCCCCATTTGTCCAGGCACACACACATATTGGATATCATGCTTCAAATCAAGCAGATTGACTGACTGAGCCTGAGCTGTATTACGGAATACAGCTCTGGCTCAGAAATCAAATTGCTTGATTGCAAGTTGTCATTGCCAATTGACGTTCAGAAACGTTGACCATTAACGCAGGCTAACGTGTACGAAAGATGGAATTGCACGTGCGTTGTTATTCATACTATCGACTAACATATGAATTGAAACCTCCACGTGTATTTCTTTGAATACAAACATTTTTTTCTAATAAATTACCTGTTACAACTAATTAGCGAGGCAAAACGCATTCATGTACCTATCGAATATCCATCGTTGTCAAAGGAATTGTGAAGGTGTGACGTCATAATGACGTGCAACGAGAGAAAAGGACACGTACATTTGAGACCAGCCATGTGATTTTGACCCTTCGAATATCGGAGTAATTTCATTAAATACGTTCACAAAATGAACAATATATTTCACAAGTAGGAACGAATTGTTAATTCGAGGGAACGAATTGTTAAATTGAGAGAACGAATTGATATTTCGTGGAAACGAAATAAAGCATCGTTATGTTCTCATGTTATGCCCGAGGACTGAAGTTCGATGCCAGAAACACGAAGAATATCGGATGAAACTAGAAACACGTAGGAATTCCGATGCTCACCGAGGAATGTATACCGCTTGTGAGCCGAACCTGACAAACTAGCCTGATATGCTACATGTAGCTACAGATTCAGCAAGCACAACGTCGAAAAGAATGCAGATTTGTTTACGCTTCATCATTTCACTGACGTCGTCACTTGGCAACGTCATATGAGACACGTCATGTGATTTTGTACATTCGGACAACTGCTTAATTTCATTAAATACGTTTACAAAATTTAAAATATTTTTTTATAAACAAAGTCAAAAGTTGACGCATGTACTTCCGGTGTATGTGACATGAGAAATGGGGGCTTACGGGGTTTATGACCAGTGTCGCTTCTGTAGCCTATTTCACCAACATTGCAAAGTATACTTTTCTAGCAAAGTATACTTTGAGGGAGAAATTTTCTATTTTAGGATAAATTTATTAATTTTTATTATACTGAATTTATTACATTATCACAGCCAATAAATTCAGTATAATAATTCTGCATACTTTTAATCATCACATATATGCAGTCGTTAGTTCTATATGAAATAATGCATTTCAGTAAAAATAAATGATTACTCCTTCGGCTACCGATCAAATAGCATGCCTCTGTAGCCTGATATCGATTTATACTGTTTGTTAGAAGCACGGAAATGTGAACAGTGCAGATCCTGATCAGACTGTGCGGATGCACAGTCTGATCTGGATCTACACTGATTGCATAACCCATAAGCCCCATTTGTCCAGCCACGGCCACATACGGTGTTCTTCGGTGAGTGTAGTTTTCATATTCGGATTGACCGTAAAGTAGTGTATCATCGTCATTGCCTAATACAGTATTGCGTTTCATAGTTGCGAACAGTAACTCTTGAAATTTATTCCCGTACCGTCCGTAACCACCGCAGTTGCTGTGACTGGTAAAATGGGACTTATGCGTTTTGCGACCAGTGCGGATCCAGATCAGCCTGTGCATCCGCAGTCTGAGCAGGATCTGCACGTTTCGCCATTCCATCAGCGAAACACCAGTCATGCTTCTAACAAGCACAGTATTTCGCTATAGTTCGCTATACTTGCTGCTACGCCAATCGCTAGGCAGAAGTGTGCGCCATTTTTGTCACATATTGCAACGTTTAACCTCAATAAGTTAGGGACATTGCATTGTGCACTTGGCTGAACAATACGTATGTTGTAGTTCACATATTTGATTTTTCAAGAACCAAATGATAGGGTCGCTAGCGATCCCTCGCATTTAATTCCTTACAACTTCAATATGCGAACAATAAATTGTACTTATTAGGCTACATGAGTGGGATATATGATCAGGATACACTGGTCACAAATGCCATACGCCCCATTTCTCCAGTCACAGACAAATAGGAGTCTGGCTGAATGAGTTTGTGGTGCGCTACCCTGGTCGAAATAATGATTTAAGCCTCGTTTTGTCATGACGACTGGCACTCTATTATCAGCCTCATTATAAGCATCGAATGAACGATACGCGGACGGACTTGCACCCAGTTACAAACATAAAATATGCTTAGTAGTAAATTTACGACCAGTATAACACCCAGAGCAGCCTGCGCAGTCTACCAAGGGATTATACTGTTCGCTACGTTACATCTAAAAAAAACTTCAGAACCGTACACATTTGTATGACTTACATGTATGACTTACAAGATAAACCCCGTTTTCGCGTGGAATTCCGCATATACCACATATACCGCCGCCAGCATTGTGCATACTTGTCAATGGCAACACTCACGCATGCGCAGTGACGCTAGTCAAACAGGAAGAATTCGTACGACTTATTGAACCTACATCAGACATGATATATACGATTTGTTGCACAAAATATGCAACCTAGCTGTGCTTTGACACAATACATCTTGACCGAAAACATGTAGAGAATACCAGGCTAGTGTCTTTTGATATCAAGTTTATCAAGCAAGGCTAGGAAACGTGTAGGAATTTCGAGGCTTGCCGAGGAATTCCTACCGTTTCCAAGCCGAGCCTAATACACCTGATATCAATGGACAGAACGCGGACTTGTTTACGTTGCGTCATTACACTGACGTCATTCGGTAACGTCACGTGACGTCATCCGGCCAATGGAACCTTACTTTTCACTTCGTTGTAACCCGGATATTTGTAACAGGTTAATGCCTGATACAACAATATGATATCAGTCAGTACGTATTCGGTCAATACAGGGCAGGTTTTTCATGATAAAATGCTTTATATCCCGTCAACACAGTGCGTATGTGCCGTGAAACACGGTGCCGTGAAACATTTTTGATATCCAGTCAATACAAATTTTGCATTTTACAGCCATTTGAAGGTGTTGATGGGATAAATAGAATAGTAAGTTAGTGCCGTGAATGGGAAAAAATATCTGGCGCGGCACGGAAACGGGATGTGCTCGGCAGAGCCTCGCCCATCCCGTTTCCTGAGCCTTGCCAGATATTTTTTCCCATTCATGGCACTAACCTACTATTCTCTATCTATTTTCCTTATTTCTAAACCAAAGTATATGTTGTGACCACTCATTTGAACAGTCTCGGCGAGACGGTTCAAATGAGTGGTCACAACATATACTTCTGATGAGAAATAAAGAAATTCATGAGCGTTGCCGGATATTTTTTCCCATTCACGGCACTAACCTACTATTCTCTATCTATTTTCCTTATTTCTAAACCAAAGTATATGTTGTGACCACTCATTTGAACCGTCTCGGCGAGACGGTTCAAATGAGTGGTCACAACATATACTTCTGATGAGAAATAAAGAAATTCATGAGCCTTGCCGGATATTTTTTCCCATTCACGGCACTAACCTACTATTCTCTATATCTGGCATTATCACATCTTGGATACATTTTCGAGATTGTTTCTACATTTACACAGCACATGGGCAATTTATGGACATGAGGACGTGATCACGTCCGTCCGCATGTACGATCGCTAAAGCCCGCGATTTATCTCCTCGTACACGCGGACGAACAGTGTACCAACTACGTTGGTTGAAAAGATGGCGAGTGTCCTCCCTTCTAGATAGTTAATATCAAAATAAAAATAGGTATCATGGAAAGAGGCTTTCTTTTTCATACCACAAAGTGCTTGTGGATAAATTTTCAAAAACATATTTCAAAGTGATTAAAATGAATTGTATCATAGTTTTCATAATTTATTCAGATTCCGGCAAAAGTGACACATGTATCATAGTCAAATTGCTATTTGAATAGTGTATCTTTCGGCGGATGTACTTGTGCATCTTATTTCCATGGAAATTCAATAATACAAGTTTAGAGATCGCCTGCAACGGTGCCGTCATTAAATAAATTGTAGATTCGATCAGTAGCCTATTTCAGCAACATTGCAAAGTATACTTTTCTAGCAAAGTATACTTTGGGGGAGAAATTTTCAATTTTAGGATAAATTTATTAAGTTTTATTATCCTGAATTTATTACATTATCACAGCCATTTTGGCTGTGATAATGTAATAAATTCAGTATAATGCGTTTGCATGCTTTTAATCATCAAATATATGCAGTCGTTAGTTCTATATGAAATAATGCATTTCAGGAAAAATAAATGATTACTCCCTCAAAGTATAGTTTGCTAGAAAAGTATACTTTGCAATGTTGGTGAAATAGGCTACAGATATTTGTTGTTATTCTTATCAATTGTAGGAGACGAATATGTGGCTGTTACTGAAAAAATAGGGTCTATGGGACTTGTGACCAGTGTGGCTTATTGTTTCATTGACGGAATGGCGAACAGTACGGATCCTGAGCCGATTTCACCCAAATTGCTAAGCATACTTACATGTATCTAGCTAAATATACTTTGAAGGAGTAATAATTTATTTTTCCCAAAATGCATTATTTCATATAGAACAAAAGACTGCATATATTTGATGATTACAAGTATCATACTTATTATAGAAGAAGAAGAATTATTTATTTGACTTAAACTGAATACAGTTCCTTGTCATGAAACAAAATACAATCATACATGTACCAAAATGGCTGTGCTAATGTAATACATTCAGTATAATCAAGAATAATAAATTTATCCTCAAATTGACAATTTCTCCCTCAAAGTGTACCGAGCAAGATATTGCAAGTTTGGTGAAATAGACTACAGATGAGTCGACAAAGCATTGTGCATAAACAGAAACTTATACATGTACACTCGTGTTGTCAAATGGAATTACTAAAGATATGCACGTGTAATTTATTTGCTCTCAATCACTCTTCTATATTATACATTTTAATATGAACGGCCATGGTTATCTCCAACCAAATGTCAATTGTCGGACATTTCTGTGTCTTATGTATATATATGCAGTGCATTATCATGTGAGAGTAACCGTATCCTATATACATGTACAATGCGTTCTCATTCGGAATAAAGATGCGTCCATCAGCACAAATATTAAAACTCAGAACTGGTGTAAAAAGATAATATCCCGCATAAAATGCAACTACGATAGGTGTCGAATCCAATTTCAAAATAATAATAATGCGCATAAAGTTTTTTATCCAGTGGGATATGGTTTACCGTTTACCGACAGTAGTATCCACGATAAACTTTCAAACATGAACGGGAACCAAATTTCACCAAAATGTCACCATATACATAGAGAATAGTAGGTTAGTGCCGTGTATGGGAAAACATATATGGCAAGGCTTAGGAAACGGGATGGGCGAGGCTCTGCCGAGCACATCCCGTTTCTGTGCCGCGCCAGATATTTTTCCCATTCACGGCACTAACCTACTATTCTATTTATCCCGTCAACACCTACAAATGGCTTTAAAATGCAAAAAAATAACTCCAACCACCGCACATATTCATACACAGTGATTAGGTCGTATTGACAGGATATCAAAAATGTTTCACGGCACCGTGTTTCACGGCACATACGCACTGTGTTGACGGGATAAGTTAGCAGATACGCATGACAAGATGGTCTACTGAAGACCCTACCGCTCTTATCCACGTCAAATGAAATAAATCCCGCACAAAAACATGAAAATAGATGTAAGCGATACTATTTTCTAAAGTATGCCAGTGCGCTTACTGTCCAAGATGTCACAACGAAAATTATTCCAATTCACTCGAAACTGCATATGCGCAAGCATAAGATATACAGAGCCCCAGTGCGTTAATTGTCGAATGTTTCACAATGAACATATATCCACCGCACATGAAAATGCATGTTCGCAAGAATATGGTCTACAAAGTGCGTGTGAGAATATTGTCAAAGATGTCACAATTAAACTAAATCCAGCACGCGCAAAACTGCATACGCGCAGGAATATGGTCTACAAACTGCGTGTGCGTATACAGGTACTATCCAAGATGGCACACTAAAACTATATCCAACAACACACAAAATTACAATTGCTCGCGAAAATCGTCTTACAAAGAGCCAGGGCGTTAATTGTCTAAGATGTCACAATGAAAATATATCCACAAAACACAAAACTGCAATTGCGCGCGAAAATGGTCTACAGAGTGCCAGCGCGTTAATTGTACGTGGTACAATGTGATATCGGTATTCAGCCGCAAATAAATATCGGCGATACCGCGCGAGACCGCCGCCGACCAATTACCAGCTTAGCCGTCGGTGAATGGCACCGCAGTCGCAAGCTGTGAAATCACAGAAAGGATACGCCGACGGCCGACAAAAGGACCTTTTATTATTAGATCCGACGGTTGGGAAGATGTACCATGCGACGTAGGCAAACAGCATAGGCCCTGATCAGTCTGCGCGTATGCGCAGGATGATCAGGGCGTATGCTGTTCGCTGCCTAGTCACTCCAACAGGCTTAATGTCAATACATAAAATGACTGAGATACAGCTATGAAAGCGTGATGAATGACTATGAACTATCTTTCTTAATGTCTTAAGGTGTGTTTTCTTTGACGGCGGCACGGCGGCGCTGTGTGTCATTGGCAATGCCGTCAGATACACTACCACCTGCGCTAATCTTGCCAAGTTTGACAGTTTACGTATTGCACCATACTTGAGTATTGTGCTGGCAATCAAGCATCTTGATTGACTGAGCCAGAGCTGTTCAACATCTCAGACTCAACCAATCAAATTACTTGATTGCCAGTTTGCATTGCCAATAAATGTTCAGAAACGTTGGTAAGCTGGGCAAGATTAACGCAGGCGGTTGTGTATCCGCTAGTAGAGAGCAGGAAACAGTGATTACAATGACATCCGGATATGCGTTTTGTACGCGCGTACGTCGGGAGAGCTGTCGATTTCATCCAAATAGGAATAGCGTGTTTCCTCCTTGATATGATTGTGTTTGTTTGTTTGTTTGGTTGTTTGTTCGGGGTTAACGGCATATCAACAGCTAAGGTCATTTAAGACCGGGTCAATGGGCTTAGTACTAAATCCCATATATTACCTGTACATGTACATATTGGGGGAAAATCCCAAAATCAGAACTGAATATTTACAATAAAAAATATATTCAGCCATGAAATCAGAATAAGCCTGATCTGATGCCAGGTCATTGATATGAACTGACTGATTTATTTATTGGTGTTTAGCTGCCTATCAACAGCTCGGGTCATTTAAGCACAGGCCAACGCGTTCGATCCTTCATTTGACCATACCAAAGTCATTTGACGTCTTTCCCATTGGAAAAAATCGTATTGCTCTTATAAGGGGTATAATGAGATTCAACTCTTACATTTCAGACGTACCTGAGGACCAAACCAGGGGCCCGTTTCACTAAACTTCGTTCGACTAAAATGTTCGTAAGTACAAATTTAGGATCGTCTGAAAATTTCAATTGATGGATTTACATTTATTGAGCATAGGCTGCTGATGCAGCCTATACTCAATAAATGTAGATCCAATAAGTTTTTACAAGAAAACATTGTTAATGCGAACTTTACAGACTATCATAATTTTCCACTTACGAACATGGCATTGGACATTCCATAGACGTTGACGTCGCGTTACCATCATAGGAATGAATGGCCTTTTTGTGGAATTTATCGGGGTATAAACTTGGAAAAGTCGCGGGAATACTGGAGGAAGGCCGGAAGGCCTCGTCCAGTATTCCCGCGACTTTTCCAAGTTTATATCCCCAATAAATTCCACAAAAAGACCATTACTTCCTTATAATTCCAGCATTTGAAATAAATTCATCAAGAAAATGTGTTTATTTTGACAGACGGCAGCCATTTGTTTACATTGACAGCACTGACAGCGCACCTGTAGAAAGGAGTTCGGTGTGGGAGTTTACTGGGATATAAATTTTGGACAGAGACTTGCTACGGGCCAATCAAATGTTAGGGAATTGTGCAAATATTTTTGCGCTGGAATTATATGGCATTGGACATTCCATGGACGTTGACGTCGCGTTACCATTGTGGCATCAGTTGTATAGCTGCAATACAATACAAGCACTATGGCAATATAGATATACGGTCAAACCTCTCTAAACCGGACACCCATACAGTATATGTCTGCTTAATTGTATGTATTAATTGTCCTCCCTCACCGTTGATAACGTCTGTTCACGATGGCAAACCAGATTACTGTACCTGTTTTTAGGTGCCAATATGTCTGATTTACAGTGAATCCTCTCTAAACCGGACACCCTGGATCCTCACAGGGTGTCCGGTTTACAGAGGTTTCACTGTATATACCTCAGACCATTTTTAGGCACAACAACCGTATTTGACAACGTTATTTACATGCGCGTTTATCAGGAACAGAATTGACACGAGTAACATGGTTTTCGTTGACAGGAACGATGACTTGTTAACATTTCGTTAAAACATTGGGTAACGCCGAACGTCACGTGATATTGTTTAACCAATGAAACGTTGGCGAAATGTAAATTCACATACATATATATATGAACTGTTTTTAGTTTCTCTCACTGTAATTTAATTACTAACATTTGTATATGGAAACACATGTAATTTATGGCTGTGACTGGAGCAATGCGACGTAAGGGGTTTGTGATCAGTGTAGCTCCTGATCAAATAACACACTCCTGCACATGTAGCCTGGTAATGATATTTATTATATACCTACCCATGAAATACATTGTTATACGATGTAAATAAGTCATATGTTCTCATCGATGAAATAAACAACTTCCGGTGAAAATACGACTACTTCCGCTATCTATTTTCATATTCTGTATTTAGAAAGAAAACAGCGCAAATAGGCTGCAAATACACATTCATTATCGTATACAGTCTAAAAACTGCTGATTTTCATGGAGCGGTATATAACAAATAGAATATTCATATTTTTGCAACGAATATGACATATATGTTAATCTCGTGGTGTGAAATGTCCATATTTCACTCGTGCCTAACGGCACAAGTGAAATATGGACATTTAACACCACTCGATGAACATACATGTCATATTCGTTGCAAAAATCCTCTATGTATTGCTTGTCTGAACGATGACGGGTGTTTCATTGACGAACAATGGCGAACAGTATAGATATTGATCAGACTGTGCGGACGCACAGGCTGATCTAGATATACGTTGGCCGCAAAACACATAAGCCCCATTTCTCCAGGCATTGCCACATTATGTTATACGCATGACACAAATGTATTGTATTGTATTGTACATGTAAAAACATATAATTGACCGTGATGCATTGTACAATAGAACCGCTCTAAACCGGACACCCATACACGTACAATATACGTCAGCTTAATTGTATGAGTTTATTGTCATCGCTCACCGTTGATAACGTCTGTTTATGATCGCAAACCACATATACCTGTTTTGCGGTGCTCATATGCCAGATTTACAGAGGAGCCTCTCTAAACCGGACACCCTGGGGACCTCCCAGGGTGTCCGGTTTAGAGAGGTTCCACTGTATCAACGTCTAAGCATCAGTACACAATATCCACGGCGTGTATAAGGCTGCTTTTCTTCGAATCAATTTGCATTTTGTCGAAATCTATAGCACGTATTTGACGGGTTAATTACCGGTAGTGCGTGCGCAGCCAGACGGGATTCGAGAAAGCTACACTACCGGATGCGTTAATGACTATTCATGAGCACAAACACCGGCGTTTTTTGTTTTTTCGGATTATCAGGGATGTATTCTTTGAGGAATTAATCATTTATTTTTCCCGAAATGCATTATTTAATATAGAACTAACGACTGCATATATTTGACGATTAAAAGTATTATACTGAATTTATTACATTGATAATGTAATAAATTCAGTATAATAAAAACTAATACATTTATCCTTAAATTGATGGGATGGGCTGTGGCTCCTGTATTTCATCAAAATTGCAAAGTATACTTATCTAGCAAAGTATACTTAGAGGGAGTAATCATTTATTTTCCCGAAATGCATTATTTAATATAGAACTAACGACTGCATATATTTGATGATTAAAAGTATTATACGAATTTATTACATTATCACAGCCAAAATGGCTGTGATAATGTAATAAATTCAGTATAATAAAAATTAATAAATGTAACCTTAAATTGAAAATGTCTCCCTCAAAGTATTGTTTGTTAGATCGGGTATACTTTGGTAGACAAGTATACTTTGCAATATTGGTGAAATATGCTACAGGGGTCGAATACAGGACTTCACAGAGTGAAGATGTCTATGGGGATATAACATGGGGAAATAGTTTTTTCGAAATACAATCAATATTTCACCAAATTTCAAGAAATAATAAGGCTCATTGTTACATTTTGCTTTAATGTAATATTATCAAACACATATTGTTTTTGCATTGTTTACAAGGCCGTACAAATTGGGCAGCTTTCGTGAAACAGACAGTAGGCTAATCTTGTCAATAATTGTCAATCTCTTCATGTGCTTTGACAATGGTGATAAATGTAGCTGTGATTGGAGTAATGGTGTTTATGTAGCTGTGATTGGAGTAATGGGGTTTATGTGATATGTGACAATTGTAGTTCCAGTAGCCTATTTCACCAACATTGCAAAGTATACTTATATAGCAAAGTATACTTTGAGGGAGACATTTTCAATTTAAGGATAAATTTATTAATTTTTATTATTATACTGAATTTATTACATTATCACAGCCATTTGGCTGTGATAATGTAATACATTCAGTATAATAATTCTGCATACTTGTAATCATCAAATACGTGCAGTGGTTAGTTCTATATGAACTAATGCATTTTGGAAAAAATAAATGATTACTCCCTCAAAGTATACTTTGCTAGATAAGTATACTTTGCAATCTTGATGAAATAGGCCCCTGATCAAACTCATGTAGCCTGATAACGATCGATATCGCTCGATAGAAACATTACATATGTTTCACTGATTGAATTCCGAACACTGCGGATGCACAGGCTGATCTGGATCTACACCGCTCGCAAAAAGAACCCACAAGCCCATTTCTCCACCCACAACCACTTAATATCCCTTGCAGGCGAATTGAAGCCTTAAAACTGTTTTATTTTTCACAGTATTATTACAATAATCCAAGTTGCTACAACCCGGATATAATGTTTTCTAAATCGATTACAGAGCCGACGTTAATAGCGAAGGCGAGTGTAATTTACTTCTCGAATGAAAAGTGTAGGGGAAAATCTCCGTTTTTAGAACAGCGCATGCGCAAGACGAATAAATAACGAGTAAGGAAGGTGATCATGCCCACGTGATAATTTAATGGACGACATATATCACGAAGCCAAAACTAGATAAGTGGGAGGATTATAATAGGATGCTATATATCAAGGCTAAACAAATTCGAATTACTTGATTTTCTGATAATCAAGGCAAGATTAACTCAGTATGAAATCCAGTTATTCAACCTGGGCCTGGTTGCTCAAAGCTTATATTAGCTTAACAGACTGTTAAATCCTTAGCATTGCTAAGGATTTAACGGTCTGTTAAGCTAACAGAAGCTTTCAGCAACCGGGCCCAGACAGGGAGGAATAGTTTGATACCGATATAGTTCTACCTGTTTGATATGGACGCGTTCTGGTGCCAATGTTAAAATATATTTATCTCCTAATTATGAGATACTAATTCTTAATTAGGAGATACAATCAGGAGATAGTAACTCCTAATTAGGAGATATTATATCCGAATTAGAAGTTAGCATCTCCTAATTAGGACTTACTATCTCCTAATTACGACTTAGTATCTCCGAATTATGCGTTATTATCTCCTAATTAGGTAATATTCCTAATTAGGGGACATTAACTCTTAATTAGGATATAAGAAGTCCTAATTAGTAGACAGTAAGTCGTAATTAGGAGATACTAAGTCCTAATTAGGAGATAATATGTCAATAATATTTCAATGGTTACTTCAATGAGGGATCGTAGCTAGTTATGTCCCTTTGCAAATCTATTTATAGAGATCCGGTCCAATGCTGTATTTCAGCGTTTATTTCTTAGTGAGTAGCACAACAAATGAGTTTTTCGAACAGAGTAGACCCAGATCAGACTGCACAACATTGCAGTCTGATCTACGTCTACACTGATTGTATTCACATTAATAAGCGCGAACATATGAATCTGGCAAACAATGCAGTCCCGGATCAGATTGCGCAGATAAATAAGATGATGTGGAACAACACTAGTCGAACTCACTATAATTGCTCCTGTTCACAACAAAGCATGCTACAGTGAGGTCAGCGTGTAAGTGCACACACGAACGAACACGACAGGTTGGTTCCAACCTGTCGTGTTCGTTCGTGTGTGCACTTACACGCTGACCCCACTGTACATTCGCTCTTTTCACAGGCCCTAAACAACACACTTTGTACCGGATTTCTATAAATAAATTCAACGGGAGATAACTAGCTAGGATCACTCATTACATGTACATGCACATGCAGCAATGTCTGCAATTGTTTCTTCTGCAAATAATTCGTCTGCCAGTTACTACACGTGTGAACATACAACCGCATTGCTTCCGTGCATCATACTTTGTTACGCCGAGATATCAGACATACAAGATGACTGCTGTCTGTTCCACGTTTTGATGCCGACGAACTTTTGGCTATTAAACACATTAAATCTAAAAAATATTTAAAAGTAAGTACTTTTTCATCAATAACAAATAAGTCACCCTCCCCAAATAAATTAGTTTCATGAAATTCAATCAAATATTGATTTTATTGCGAAAAAAAGATTTTCCTATGGGAATTTAACATGGGGAGTCAATTTCCAATTTTTTTCGTTTTTTGATCCTGAAGGATCAAAAAACGAAAGATTTTGGAAATTGACTCCGAAACCTGACGAGACAGTTTTAAAATGCTGTAATTAAGAAAATAAAAGTTAGATTTTGAAAATAAGTCCACAAATACAAATTTTAAAAATCTATTTTTAGCCACCATGTTAAATTTCCATAGGAAAAACGTTTTTTCGCAATAAAATCAATATTTGATGGAATTTCATCAAATAAATGTTTTTGGGGAGGGTGACTTTTTTGTTATTGATAAAAAAGTACTTACTTTTAAATATTTTTTTAGATTTAATGTGTTTAATAGCCAAAAGTTCGTCGACAGCAAAACGTGGAACAGACAGCAGTCTTAATGAAAAACAAATGTAGTATTAACATAACGTCATCTTCGAATGACGCCATAGCATAACATGCGCGGTGCCAATCCTGTAGATTCCGATGTTATATCATTAGAATTTCATATTAAAATTAGGCGCCAAACTCCCACAGGGTATTGCTGTGATTGGAGTTGCAGATATTAAGTTTGACGTTACAGACGTGAAATGCTTGAAGCACTGCGGCATATACGTCGTAAATATTATTATACTCGAGTTGATGAGAAACAACAGCAAAGTACAGCGAACCCTCTCTAAACCGGACACCCTGGGAGGTCCCCAGGGTGTCCGGCTTAGAGAGGTTTCACTGTAAATCGGGCATTTGATCATTCTGAGCCATAGCTGCGTGCTACATGTATGTGATCACGAACAGACATTATTCGATTGGATGAGGAACAACGGCAAAGTACAGTGAAACCTCTCTAAACCGGACACCCTGGGAGGTCCCCATGGTGTCCGGCTTAGAGAGGGATTTGACTGTAAATCGGGCATTTGATCATTCTGAGCCACAACTGTGTGCTATTCGATCACGAACAGACGTTATCACCTGAGATATTGACCAAGAAACTTATCAGACAAGACTGGAAAAATGTTGCTTATGGGATTTGTGACCAGTGTAACTCCTGATCAAATAGTTCACTCCTGTCACCTGATAACGATCTGTATTGCTTGTTAGAAGCACGACTTGTGTTTCATTGATGGAATGGCGAACAGTGCAGATCCAGATCAGACTGTGCGGATGCACAGGCTGATCTGGATGTACACTGTTCGCAAAACCCATACGCCATATTTCTGTAGTCACAGCCACATAGTATAATACAATTGCACGAGGAAGACGCTTTTCCATCAATAATATACTGTGGAACATATCTAGCAGAACGGGATGTTCACAGGGTGTCCAGTTTAGAGATACAGTGGGGTCAGCGTGTAAGTGCACACACGAACGAACACGACAGGTTGGTTCCAACCTGTCGTGTTCGTTCGTGTGTGCACGTACACACTGACCCCACTGTAATATCACTGTAGCTTCGGATAAGAGCACTCCCAAGAAACTAGACACGGTAAACTGTGGAACCTACATAAATCTGAGACTCGGGGAAGTCCCCAGGGTGTGCGGTTTAGACAGGTTCCACTGCAATTCAGATATGTTACGATCATGAACAGATATGTGACTGTGACGGGAGAAATGGGGTTTACGGGTTTTGCGACCATTGACGATCTGGATCAGCATTTGTATTCGCCACAATTCGCCATTCCATCAATCAAACACCCGTGATATTTCTAGAAAGCAATATAAATCGTCATCCGACTACATGAGTGAACTATTTGATCAGGAACTATACTGGGCACAAATTCATTCAGCCCCGATTACAAGGTGTATGATCACGTGGTACTAACAACAACAACAACAACAACAAGTACCGATTCAAAGTACGTATTATTTTATAGTGTCCTTATTACGTAACGGATTTTGATGTAAAAATAGCGCATCAAACGCGTCTTGTTAAGCTGCATTTGGTGGTCTCTTTATTTTCGCCCACACTTCTGACACGGAGATCTGTTTTTCGCAAAAACGATAGAAGTTTGTGCCAAACTCCCTAGACCACCAAATGCAGTCCATGAAGACGCGTTTGCTGCGCCATATTTCATCAAAATCCGTTGCATATTAAGGAAAATATAAAATAATACTTACTTTGGAGTGGGCGACGTTGTTGTTGTAACCACGTGACCATGCACCTTGGATTAACCAGTCACAGCCACATATCGCCAGGGACATGAAACACCTCTTTCAAGCACATAGACGTTTTCCGGTGTCCGGAAGTTTGCATGTGCTATAGAAAGCATTGACATTTAAAACTGTCAAGTCTTCATGACAGTCCTATTTTTTTATTGGATAAAATGTTTATTAGTTCACTTAAATATGATTCAAATCCTTTAAATAGCCAAACAGACGACGCTAGAACTGTATATATAAAGAATATTAGATTAGTGCCGTGAATGGGAACAAATATCTGGTAAGGCTTAGGAAACGGCCCGTTTCCGTGCCGCGCCAGATATGTTTCCCATTCACTGCACCAACCTACTACATGTATTATATGTATACCGTCAACACCTACACATGACTTTAAAATGCAAAATAATAACCACAGCAACCAACCGCACATATTCATACGCAGTGATTAGGTCGTATTGACAGGATATCAACAATGTTTGACGGCACCGTGTTTCATGGCACAAACGCACTGTGTGGACGGGATAATATTTATTAGTTCACTTAAATATGATTAAAATCCTTTAAATTGCAAAACAGACACTAGAACTGTATATATTAATAACACAATGTGTCCTTAATGGTAAACGTTCATTTAAATAAAAGTAGAAGTATCAAAGTAAGACACTAATATCTTTAAATTTCGACGGATTGCAAATTGGATAATTAGATTTGTATATCACAAGAAAATCATTGTAATTTGTTAAAACATGGTGTTGCCAAGAATGGAATGGAATGGTGCTTAACGGCCCATCAACCGTGACAAAAGAGTATCATTTAGGGCCAAGCAATGTAGATGAAGAATACAAATAATAGTAAAATAGTATGTTAGATGTGGTAGGCAATCAGACGATCCGGGTAAACATATTAATTTATCCCGTCAACACTGTGTGTATATGCCGTGAAACACGGTGCCGTGAAACATTTTTGATATCTTGTCAATACGACCTAATCACTGCGTATGAATATGTGCGGTGGCTCGGGTTATTTTTATTGCATTTTGAAGCTATTTGTAGGTGTTGACGGGATAAATAGAATAGTAGATTAGTGCCGTGAATGGGAAAAATATCTGGCGCGGCACGGAAACGGGATGTGCTCGGCAGAGCCTCGCCCATCCCGTTTCCTAAGCCTTGCCATATATGTTTTCCCATTCACGGCACTAACCTACTATTCTCTATGTGATGAACAATATAAATGAACAATATGTATAGAATTATAAAGAAGGCGCGACAATTACAGAATGAGTAATGTATACATAGAGGATATTCATATTTTTGCAACGAATATGACATAATTATGTTCATCGAGTGGTGTGAAATTTCCATATTTCAGGAGTGCCGTCATGTAGAAAGAGAAGCAAACCTTCAATGTTCTCCACCTGGAATAGCTCCGCAAGTGAAGTAACATTGAAGTGTTTGCCTCCAATATCGGCAAAATCTATAGTCCAGTAGGATGTGTTGCACGGTAAATGCGCTGTGGCATGGAATACACCATGGACGCGGCTCACCTTTGAGCATATACGAATGCGTTAGTCGTGTATGTCCAATGCGAAATCGACTAAGGACAACTTCATCCCGGCGTACATGTCTGTAGCCAGGAGTCCATTCGCCCAGAGTCGGTTTCACAGCATGAAGTTTATTATCTGTGAGCAGATCCCACCGGGTCTGCATTGTATCGGAGATAAATGAGTTGATGGATGATTTAATATAATGATAGCAAACAGGAAAATTAGAAGTCGGTAGCTCCAGGGCGGCCTTGGCCTTGTCCTGTCATTGCCCTGTATACCAGTATGACTGGGGAGCCAACAAACAATAATGTTCTTGCCAGACGAAAGTAAAATATGGTGTAGCTCCAAGATTTGGCGGATAAGTGGATGTTCAAGCTTCATGTTGTACAAAGCTTGTAGTGAAGATAATGAATCGGAAAATAAAATGAATTGCTTTCTCCAAGATATTTTCGCAAAATCAAGAGCAAATAAAATTGCCCTCAATTCCGCAGAAAACATCGAAGATTTGTCTGGGAGTCGTCTGGATTGAAGATCTCTATCGGGGACAGCGGCAGCAGATGCTACCCGGTCCCCGTCCTTTGAGCCAAGAAACTGCGATTGAGTACATCTTAGAAATCGATACATGTATCTATATATCAAAATGCAAAACAGCCTATGCATCCTCGCAGTCTGACCAGTCTGGAACAGTTTGCCATTCAACACTCGGTATACGTATGCTTCTAAAGGTACTCACCAAAAATGGGCATCCAGTTCAAATAAAGGACATTTCAAGGTGGGCGACCAGTTAAGTCAATTCAATTTGTTTTCAAATTCAAATACCCTCTTTATAAGATCACATTACAGTATATCGCATGCAAGATGGGGAAATACACATACATATCGTTGAATGGCGGAATGGAATGCAACAACATGAAATATAATATCTGATTGCAAGCATTTCATTGCACAAATGGGCTTTCGTTGTGCAACAACAGACTGTGTTTGAAGGTGTGGTCACATGGCCGTTAGTGAACGTAGTTGCACGTAGTGCAGGCTAACGTAGTCGAAGGTAGTTCAACGTTGAAGGTAGTTGAATGTCACGACATCCGTACCGTACCGTAGTTGTTCGTGATGCTAACTTGGTATTAACTTGAGGGAGCCGTGATTTTCAATTTAATTTTTGGACATGTTCAAAAGAGCGGTACGTTAGAGGCAAAATTTGCATCCGTGATGCTTACGTACTGAAGCGAAGTCTAACGTAGTCCAACGTACATCTTAACGTACTCAAACGTACTCTAGCGTACTCTAAAGTACTTTACCCCGCATAAAACCAATATATGGCCAGTTTCGGGAAGAGGTAAGTACGTTCAAGAACGGTCTGTGCTACGCCATGCTACGTCATGCTATGTTAAAGTACGCTGTACTGCGGGTGTCAATACGGGTCCCCATCACGGTAGACTAAGTTACAGTACGTCCAACTACGTTAGTAGTTACGTTACGGTACGTAACATTACGTTACAGTACGTAACAGTACGCTATTATGCAGTACCTTAACGTAGTTCAACGTAGTTTAACCTAGTTTAACGTACTTACACGACGTCTGACCCACGGTAATCTACCCTACGGATCACTACGTCCACTAACGGCTATGTGACCGCACCTTAACACTCATAATAAACCAATGTAATACATATGTAAAGTAAACTAAATCAGCCTTCGTATCCGCTCAGTCTGGCAAAGGCATACGCTGTAGCCATTATACATGTACTGAGCAAAATTCAATTGAAATCGGTCAGTGGCAAAGCAAGATTATCGTGCTACATGTACCACGCCCCCTCCCCAGAAGTTGTGAATGCATTGATTAAACGTACGTACACAACCGCCAGTGTTAATCTTTCCCAAAATAACAAAATAATCAAGCAATCAAGCAATTTGATTGTCTGAGCCTGAGCTGTACCACAGCTCAGGCTCAGTAAATCAAGCTGCTTGATTTCAGGCACAATATTTAAGTATTTGGAATAACGAAATTGATATATATTGTCGATATTAGCGCAGGCGGTGTACCGTTTCGCGACCACCGACAGAATAATATCCGCCCCATAGTTCCAGTCCGCTTTTGTCATAACTGGGCCTGTATCGTTGTACAGTGTCTGCGATATTCCCGGAATGTTCCTGTATTTAGCTAAGCTAACGTCATCTCAGCCAATAGACTAATGTAATTGAAACAGTCACGTTTTTAACCCTTTCAACCCTAAGTAACTGGAATGGACTGTGATATGCTAATGTTCCGACCAATCCAATGGTCACAAAATGATTTTCAGATTCGTCCATTTATGAAAAGGGGGTGTTTTTGTTCTAAGAAATATGAAAATTACTTGCAAAAAGTGCAGATCCTGATGAGACGGCTCGTTACGAGCCGGCTCATCTGGATCTGCACTTTTTGATAAACCGCTATAGCGGGATTTCGGGTTCAAAGGGTTAACCTCTATATTGTAGCGCAGCTGCCATTAACCGTAGACAGAGCTTGACCCAGAAATAATGACACTCATTATTTTCTGATTTTACACAGAGTAAATTCATATACATGTATCTATAAAAATAAATAGCTAAAGTACGTAAAAACAGTGTACTCTCAATTACTATTGAATAACCATAGGTGTATCTACGAAGCCCCGCAGGGGACGTAACATTCTTTCTTTTTATTAATTCGTTCCGACGAAATAACAATTCGTTCCCACAAATAAACAATTCGTTTCCACGAAATAACTATTAATCCCACTGGAACGAATTGTTAATTCGTGTGAACGAATTGTTATATCGTGGAAACGAATTGTTAATTCGAGGGAACGAATTGTTAAATTGAGGGAACGATTGCTATTTCGTGGGAACGAATTAATAAAAAAATCCATGTACCCTGCGGGGCTACGTACATGCACACATAAGGTAGACTGAATGATTGTATTTCTTATGAACATGTAATCAACAGCTGGGTGCCGTTTCACTAAGCTTCATACGACTAAAATGTTCGTAAGTACAACATTATGATAGTCTGTATATTGCACATTAACACTGTTTCCTTGTAAACAATTATTGAATTTACATTTATTGAGCATAGGCTGCAGCCTATGCTCAATAAATGTAAATCCATCAATTGAAATTTACAGACGATCCTAAATTTGCACTTACGAACATTTTAGTCTTTTTTTTTTCATTTTATTTTTTTATTCATCTAGGTTACATGTATACATCCATACATAAATACATACATACATATATACATAAACTAGCACTGTCGAAAGTATTTGTACATGCAATTTAAAAAATAACATGTAAAAACTATTTTGACAAGTTTTTTTTTATCTATCAGAGAATTAAATAAATGTATCTATTACTAGCGATATACCTGCAACCGAGAGTTTTTCATTTTTTTTTATTGGAGTTGTATAGGTCGATATGGGTATATGAAATGAGGGTGGTTTTACAAGGTTAAAAAATACATGTTTTCCTAAAAGAAGTAATAACAAAGGTGTTATTGTAAAATGGGGGGTGGGGAATACTTTAACCTAAGGATGGGTTTATAGGAGTGGTCGATTTATTTTAATGTCTGCTTTACTGTATAAAGTCATTCCATTTCGAGTGAAACTTGTCCATTTTGTCTTTCATACTGGCAATTGTTTTTTCGATGTTAATAGTCTGTTTAAGATATGCATTAAAGTGTTCTATTGTTGGATGTGTTGACTCATACTTGCATTTAAAAATGAAATATTTTGCAAGTAGAATGATAAAGCTAATAAGTATTGTTTTATTTTTATTTTTACATGGAACTTTTGCGTTACAGAATGATATACATTCATAAGTTAAGTGCATAGTGAAGTCTAATCTACTTGTATGTAATAGTTCGTTTACGTCTGACCAAAACGGTTGTATGTTAGTACATTCCCAAAACATGTGTTTGTTTGAATCTACGGCCATGTGACAAAAATCACATAGATTTGATGGCTTTATTTTGCATTTGAACAGAAATGAGTTATTCGGAATTATTCGCATTAGATATTTGTATTGAAAAGCTCTAAGTTTTGTACTTATTGTATTTTTGTATGGCAATGAGAAAATATAATTCCATTCGATGTTTTGATTGTTTAATTCGTTTTCCATTTCAGTATATGTTTTTGTTGTGGCAACCTCATATTGTAAATTTCCTTGTTGTATAATATTTTATTCACATGATTTGATGATAATATAGTAGATATTAAATACTTTGGAATGTCATTATCTATTTGTTCTAATATCATTGTCTGTTTCCATTCTGCTTTAATATTGCCTAGCAGGATATAATATTTTAAGAAGTCTCCATTGTTTATGTTGTATATTTCTTTTAGAGTATCAAAGTTATAGAATTCTTTTATCCTATGGTCATATATATGCTTCACATACATAATACCTTTATTATGCCATTCTGTGTAGAAAAATGTATTTTTGCTTTCGTTTTTGATATTGCTGTTATGCCATATAATTTCGTGCGATATATTAGTATTTTTATTGTTATACTTTATTTTACACCATGAAATTAATATTTGTTTCAAGAATGTATATTTTTTAATTATTTTCTTGGCATCGTTATGATCAAGATTACTTTTAAACAATATATCTCCTCCATATTTATTTAGTTCTTTATTGTATGCGTTTTTCAAGTGGTTTTGTGTACCTTTTAGACGTTTGATCCATGAACATTTTAGGGAATTTATGAATGCATGAATATTTACCATTTTGAGACCGTAGTTTTCATACTTTTGAATTATAGTATTTCGTGATATTTTATCTGGTTTACCATCCCAAAGAAATGTATACATTATAGAATTTATTTGTTCGATTGTCCGGTCTTCCGGATTTTCGAGCACAGTTAATGGGTATATCAGTTTTGGTAACGCAAAAGTCTTCAACACAGTTATTTTTCCAATTAATGTTAAGTTCCGTTTTTGCCAATTATTTAGACAATGTTGGAATGACTTAATTTTGGGGGATAAATTTAATTCATGAATTTTAGTTTTGTTGTTTGTGAATATTATTCCTAATGTTGAGGCACGTTCATTTGACCAAGTGTATGTATTACTGTTACACCATTTGCTTGGGTCGTTTTTTAACCTTCCTATCCTTAAGGCCGTACATTTTGATTTATTTAATTTGAGACCAGATATTTTCGCAAAAGTATCTAACGTTTTTATAAGTTCATTAAATGAACGTTCTGAACCATCTAGAGTAAAACTTGCATCGTCAGCAAACAGGGTTTGTTTTATTTCATTTCCACCTAGTATTAGACCTTTTATGTTGTTGTTGTTATTTATTTGTCTTGATAATATATCTATGCATATAATGAAAATATAAGCTGACAATGGACAGTCTTGTCTTACACCTTTCTTCACATTAAAGAAATCTGATAGATATCCATTATTTGAAATACAACTTTTTGCGTCTTTATAAAATAGTTCTATCCATTGTATGAGAGATTCTCCAAAGTTTAATTTTTTTAGGCACGTGATTATGAATTTATGATCTAAGCTGTCAAAGGCTTTTTGAAAATCAGCAAAGAAAACTAGACCAGGTATATTGGTATCATTGGTTTCTTCTATTATTTCCATGAGTGTACGAACATTTTCTCCTATGTAACGGCCCTTTACGAATCCAGTTTGATTAACATTAATTATGGAATCAAGTACTTTTTTAATTCTATTGCTCACTACTTTGGTTGCAATTTTATAATCTACATTCAAAAGTGATATCGGTCTCTCCAATTGTCCAGTGAAAGTGTATCTTTATCTTTTTTCGGTAATAGTGTAATAATTCCTTGTTTTGTAATTCTGTTAAAGATCCGATTTGATATGAATAGTTAATCGATTTGATATAATGTTCCTTGATATCGTTCCAATATATTTATAAAACTCAGCTGTAATTCCATCTGATCCTGGACTTTTCATATTCTTCATATCTCTTATTGCCGATTGGCATTCATTTTCATTTATTATACCTTCACATGTCTGTTTTTCATCATCATTTAGTTTTTTATCGTTTTCGTCGAAAAAGTGGTTATTTTCTGTTTCTATATTATTATTTCTACTATAGATGTGTGCATAATAATGTTTTGCATGATCAAGAATATCCCTTTGGTTGTTTTCTAGATTGCCATTTATGTTTATTTGCTTAATTGATTTTTCTTCTGATCTTTTTTTTTCTAAGTTAGAAAAATATTTTGTATTCTTTTCAGTACCTTCCACCCATTTTAGTCTTACCAAGTTTAGTGAAACGGGTCCCTGGTGTGCACTAATGTTACAGGTGCAGCTATAAAAATATACAGGTGCAGCTATAAAAAAATACAGATGCACCTGTAAAAATACAGCTGCACCTGTAAAAATACGGATGCACCTGTAAAAATGCAGCTGCACCTGTAAAAATACAATTTAGTTTTGACCCCGTTCGTACATTATATGTACGAACGGTGTCAAAACTAAACTTACAGGAGCAGCTATAAAAATGTACAGGTGCACCTGTAAATGTATAGTTGCACCTGTAAAATGTACAGCTGCAGCTATAAATGTATAGCTGCAGCTGTATTTTTATAGCTGCAGCTATACACGTATACCTGTATATATTTACAGCTGCACCTGTATTTTTATAGCTGCACTTGTAAATTTAGTTTTGACCCCGTTCGTACACCATAAAAGAGTTCGTTTAGGGACCCGTCCTACATATGATTATCATTTGCTTCAAACATAATTGCTTTGTAAATGTAATGGGGTATACCTGTATGTAAACTACATGTGTCTGAACTTTGTCTTGTTATTTTATTCTTTACGACGCATGGAGTTGCCATTTCGACCATCTTCGTACGCACAAGCCATCGGTCAGTTTCACCTATTATAGCGTTTGACACAGACGGCAAAGCATATTGCTGATGAACTAATACAATTCTGTTTTGTTTATTGGCGTTTAGCGGCCTATCAACAGCTAAGGTCATTTAAGGCCGGGCAAACGGGTTAGATCCAGTTTTAACCTGCTGCATTGGGGGGGGGGGGGGTCCCAAAATCAGAACGGAATATTTAGATCGAGAAAGTCACTTTGCCCCTTCCCCTAAAATAGGATTACGAATAATGGTAATACTCACATAAGGGGTATAATCAGATTCAACTGTCACATACAAAATGTCAAAGACATATGTGAGGGCCAAACCAGGTCTCCAGTCGGAATTCTGGTAAGGATGAACCCCGATCGTTAAATTACCCATCGCTTGCTCCCACATGCCACCCACAATCAAATTCGGTATAATATCTTCTACATATACTTATTTACAACGTGTTGTCAATTATTTCATGCCAAAGTATACACCGTGTTTCACAATATGTTATAGAGAATAGTAGGTTAGTGCCGTGAATGGGAAAAATATCTGGCAAGGCTTAGGAAACGAGATGGGCGAGGCTCTGCCGAGCACATCCCGTTTCCGTGCCGCGCCAGATAGTTTTCCCATTCTCGGCACTAACGTACTATTCTATTTATCCCGTCAACACCTACAAATGACTTTAACATATGTTATTATTTATCAAATCTACAATGGCCATGTTACATGTACAATGTGTGAATAATTAGGGCACTCCACTCACCCATTTTTGGAACTACATGTATGACAGATATACCGCTTATATTCTGCTAGCACCGTCTTTATGATAACAACACAAGTCCATCAAAATCGCTATTCCTTATTGCAGTCAACACAGTATACATGGTAATGTCATTTGTGTACAGCTAAGATAGCCGAAATGACTGTGCACTCTAGATAGCATGTGTAGAGATGTCTGTGTTTTGAAAAAAAAGGCACGGTATTGACTTGTGCTATAAATACTAGTAACGGATATTCTGTTCTACAGCTCAGGCTCAGTCAATCAAGCTGCTTGATTGCGACTTGGCATTTTTAATAGCTGTTCAGAAACATTGATACTATGAATAAGATTAACGCAGGCGTGTGTGTAGAACAACAGTTCATACGGACGTTGTCGTGATTGTTCCTGACTCCAGGACAATCGTCACTTTGGCAGATTGAGGCCATGGAATTATAGACACAAGCCCGGATATTAACGGCCGTGACAGCACAACTTAAGTCGCATTAAGTCATTTTGTGTTTCCTCAAACGGACGTTCAATTGCACTGATGTCATAAAAATACACATGTGCTTTCGCGTGCACTTGTGGTGGAAACTATAGGATTAAAAATAGTTTCAATCACTTTGCAGTAGGATTGGGTTTGAATAAACGGCATGTCGGTTTTCATCCAGTATAGTTGGGATTTTCAGTATAAACTCTCTAACCGGGACACCCATACAATCTACATGTATGTCTGCTTAATGTTATGTGTTTATTGTCATCTCTCACCGTTTATAACATCTGTTCATGATCGCAAACCACATATACCTGTTTTGCGGTGCCCATATGCCTGATTTACAGTGGAGCCTCTCTCAACCGGACCTCACAGGGTGTCCGGTTTAGAGAAGTTGCACTGGAGATATAAATATTACATATTTGGCATATGTACATGTGTGTTTATTAAAGTCTCATCAATGTACTAATCACAAATGTATTACTAACATAAAACAGTAAAACGTACATTGTCATTCTGAATAAGAATTATAAAAGACGAATCATAGACAGGTGACACAATTGGTGTGCGTCACTCATCTATGTGTTACTAACTACAGTGGAACCTCTATAAACCGGACACCCTGGGAGGTCCCCAGGGTGTCCGGCTTAAAGAGGTTTCACTGTAAATCAGGCAATTGATCATACATATTTGCTATGCGATTAACAGACATTATCACCTGATATAAATGACCAAACAGCTCGTCACAAATAAGATCACGGTTGTTTTCTTTGCTTCCAGAGCAAGTTCTATTCTACACTGCCGCCTGCGCTAATCCTGACAATAGTGTTGTCACTTTAACGCTGTGTGTCCTATAACATAACATAACAGTTGACCTTGTATATTAGTCATCAGCATATAATTGACAATGGACACATGGCATATACACGTACAATGTACTATATATATATAATTCCAGCACAAAAATATTTACACAATTCCCTAACATTTGATTGGCCCGTAGCAAGTCTCTGTCCAAAATGTATATCCCAGTAAACTCCCAGGCCGAACTACGTTCCGTAACCGTGAGGCGCAGTTAAAATAATTCTTAAGAAAACGGAAAATAAATACATTTTCTTGATGAATTTATTTCAAATGCTGGAATTATAAGGAATGAATGGCCTTTTTGTGGAATTTATCGGGGATATACACTTGGAAAAGTCGCGGGAATACTGGACGAGGCCTCTCGGCCTTCGTCCAGTATTCCCGCGTCTTTTCCAAGTTTATACCCCGATAAATTCCACAAAAAGGCCATTCATTCCTATAATGTTCTACATTCATGCATATGGGCATAACTAGACAGTGTGCCTGTGTGGGGACCTCCCAGGGTGTCCGGTTTAGAGAGGTTTCACTGTACTAGTTACATGTATCTTCAAAATATGGAGAATTGACAGAAAAATGTGTCACATGTGCAATTCATATGAAATATACATTATTTTTTCATATGCAAAATTCATTTGAAATTCATATGTTCTTCATATGAAATTAATATGAAAATTGTATATATTTAAAAGCATTGTACATGGGTCTTCATATGAAATTATTATGATTTGCATATGAAATGCATATGAAGATTTTGCATATGAAGATTTTGCATATGAATTGCATATCTGCTCACTTTATATAATTTGCATGTGACATTTTCATACGAAATTCATATGACAAACATATGAAATTCATATGCCACACATGTTCTAGTGTAGCTATACAGGAACATCGCATTTTATGATTCATGTCATGATGTCATGACATCAAGCGACATCGAGAATATACTACCGCCCTCGTTACACTTGTCACTACGTGTCTGTTTTTATTTCAAAATACTTGAACATTGTGTTTGAAATCAAGCAGACTGATTGGCCGAGCGCCAGCTGTGCTACAATCGAATTGCTTGATTGCGAGTTGGCATTGCCAATAGATGTTCAGAAACGTTGATAATCTGGGCAAGATTAACGCCGGCGGTTGTGTACCGGGCTTGTATCCTTTGATATCAAGACTTGGAAACGAGTGTCCAAATTCATAAAGAAGAAGACGAAGAACAAGAAAATGCGGCTTATATGTTTTGTGACCAGTGTAGCTCTTTATCAAATACATGTACATGATAACAATCTGTATTGCGTTTTGCTTGTGAGAAGTATGTCAGGTGTTTCATTGATTGAATTGCGAAAAGTGCAGATCCTGATTAGACTGTGCGGATGCACAGGCTGATCTGAATCTACACTGCTCACAAAAAAAATAAAACCACATTGCACCTGTCACAACATTGATGCAACGGCGACAATAAAGCCCCATTTCGCCCGTCACTACATTGATGCAACGGCGACAATAAAGCCCCATTTCGCCCGTTACAACATTGATGCAACTGCAACAATAAAGCCCCATTTCACCTGTCACAACATTGATGCAACGGCGACAATAAAGCCCCATTTCGAGTGTCACAACATTGATGCAACGGCGACCATAAAGCCACATTTCGCGTGTCACAACATTGATGCATCGGCGACAATAAAGCCCATTTCGCCTGTCACAACATTGATGCATCGGCGACAATAAAGCCACATTTCGTGTGTCACAAATTTGATGCATCGGCGACAATAAAGCCCCATTTCACCTGTCACAACATTGATGCATCGGCGACAATAAAGCCTCATTTCACATGTCACAACATTGATGCAACGGCGACAATAAAGCCCCATTTCGCGTGTCACAACCGCAATTTCATGTCCGTAGACGCCAATGAATGCATGACTGACAACAATGACCCCGGATTTACAACAAACTAATTTGATTTCTGTTTACTCTAACATCGCGTATCATTGACAAATGCAAACAAATACTAACAAAAGACCAATTACCTAGATATATTGCTTTCTGCCATAATGAGCTAATACTTTGATAAGGATGGGCACTTAATGAAGGCATTTAAGCAGCAAAGAACCAACATGAGTGCGTATGCTTGTCAAACCAGTATTGGTCAGAACTTAGATTTCATGTATTGCCTCACCTACATGTATGTGTATGGAACTGAGTGGATAAATTGAGCTCCTTACCTTATAATGGCGGCGCAATGTCAACTTAACCCTTCCTACACTGTTGACGGAAATTGCCGTCTGCTGTTTTTCGTTTTTGCTTTAATTCTTAACAAAAAACTGGTTTTGACAGCACATGAGAATCGTCTCCACTGGAGACGATTCTCATGTGCTGTCAAAACCAGGTTTTTGTCGAGAAATATTGAAAATAAAACATTTCCAGCAGACGACAACATTTAATTCAGCACAGTAAGGGTTAAAACATTTTCTAAACTGAACTGTGCGACTGTCTTTGATGCTATGTCAAGGTACATGATCACGTGGTTACAATAACAACACCAATTATTGAAACTTCCGGAAGTGCCTCCGATTCCAGGTACGTATTCTTGTATATTGTCCTTATTATGTAACGGATTTTTTTGAAATATGGCGCATCAAACGCGTCTTATAAGCTGCATTTGGTGATCTCGTTTTTGGGAATAATCGATTTCCGTGTTTACTGTACTATTGAAACGGAAATGGATTCTTCGAAAAACGACATGATTATGCGCCGAAGTCCCGAGACCACCGAATTCAGCTTTGAAGACACGTCTGCTGCGCCATATTTCATCAAAGTCCGTTGCATATTAAGGAAACTATCAAATAATACTTAGTTTGGAGTGGGCGGGATTTAAACACGTTCAACCATTGTTGTTGTTGTTCTAACCACGTGATCATGCACATTGTATGTGGCTGGTTATCGATTGGAAGGCGTGTTGATGTATGAACTAGCTACATGTAGATCTCTGAAGAGAAGAATACGTGTCTTTACAATTATCCCGTCAACACAATGCGTATGTGCCGTGAAACACGGTGCCGTGAAACATTTTTGATATCCTGTCAATACGACCTAATCACTGCGTATGAATATGTGCGGTTGTTATACTAGTCGATTTTCCGATTTTGAGGATACGGCTGTGGTTATTGTTTGCATTTTAAAGCTATTTGTAGGTGTTGATGGGGTAAATAGAAAATAGTAGGTAGTGCCGTGAATGGGAAAAATATCTGGCGAGGCACGGAAACGGGATGTGCTCGGCAGAGCCTCTCCCATCCCGTTTTCTAAGCCTTGCCAGATATTTTTTCCCATTCACGGCACTAACCTACTATTCTCTATTTCCTGCATGAAAACTATCTGTGTCCCCTCTTTGCTTGTCGCATCGCCATATGTCCATTCCTTACGACTCGAATATAAGGCACTATGTTGTGAGCGATGATACACTTCCGCCTACGCTAAGTGTGCCCATATATTTTACTGCAAAGTACTTGAATATTGAAATTGAGCGGTTTGATTGACAGAGCCTGAGCTGTATCACAGCTCAGGCTCTGTCAATCAAACCGTTCAATTTCAATATGTGATACAGCTCAGGCTCTGACAATCAAATTGCTTGTTTGCGAGTTGGCATTGCCAATAGATGTTCAGAAACGTTGATAATCTTGGCAACATTAAAACGCAGGCGGTTATGTAGGCCTATACATAATCTGACGTTACTAACGGACCATGATTTACTTTGAGGGGCTGTTTCGTGATTCGTGCCAGACTCTTTGTTTCGTTAGCAAAGTGTATACTTAAAACTTACTATCGAAGATATTCCAAATTATTCTGATATATGTACATTGTATGTATTGTATAATTTGATACGTTTATTTCAAGATATTAATAGTTTGGACATCCACCATGATGCATATAAAACTCACTCTATAATTTACCCAGTGCTTATATTATAGTATCATGATTTCAGCTTCCATGGTACAGCTCGAGCTTGTTCTATTAAAACCGGCCTACGTCTTATAATTACGTCATATAAATATATCCACTATTCGCAAATACATTTAACTTGCGAGGGCTTGTATTTGGTAAATATTTTATGGATGCCATCGATGTGTTTCAGGCAAATCAGTCCTTGTAACGCCTGACTATAATGGCAATTTGACCAAGTGACAAGTATAACGTTAAACGATTTTAAATGTTCAGGAAATGACGTCGGCAATTGGCGAATAGAATCGCCAATTGCCGACGTCATTTCCTGAAAATTGATCAAACGGTTTGATCATATTTCCGAAGCGTAGGAACATGACATCCGATATGCTGTCGAGAAGTTACGCGGGATAAAACGCTACGTGTCTATTTCAGGATTCTGATTACGGACACACGCCCACACTTATTAAAGTGATTGACGTGTTCTTTGCCCACAATGATCCAACTAGCAATTGCTTATTGTGTAGACTGTTTTAGATAATGTTGTGTTTATGTAGTAATGGATTAATGTATGTACTACAATAACCACGTATGTAGATGTGACTGGCAAAATTATTCGTATAAGAGTTGTGACTGGAAAATATTATATCCGGGCTATAGGAACCTGGGGGCCGTTTCACTAAACTTCGTACGACTAAAATATTCGTAAGTGCAAATTTAGGATCGTCTGGAAATTTATTTAAATATGGATTTACATGTATTGAGCATAGGCTGCATATGCAGCCTATGCTCAATAAATGTAAATCCAATAAATGTTTACAAGAAAACTTTGTTAATGTGAAATTGACAAACTGTCATAATTTTGCACTTACGAACATTTTAGTCGTACAATGTTTAGTGAAATGCGCCCAATGGATTATTGTAATAATACTTTGAAAAAAACAAAAAAAAAAACATTGTTAAGTCTTCAATTGGATTGTCAGGGATATAAGTGGTTGTGCGTGGAGAAGTGGGCTTGTGAGTTCTTTTTGCGACCAGTGTAGATCCAGATCAGTCTGTGCATCCGCACAGTCTGATTAGGATCTGCACTGTTCGTAATTCCGTCAATGAAACACCAGTCATGATTTAGCAAGCAATATAGATTGTGATCAGGATTCATACGTGTATTATTTAATCAGGACCTATACTGGTCACAAATCCCATAAGCCCATTTCTCCAGTCAAATCCACATGTATGCACAGTCTGCCGTCTGATCTTCTACATGGAACAAACTCCTACACGTATGAGGCATGGGTTCGATCCTCGATCGGGCCATCGTGTGAGATGGTATGGGGGTCGCCAGACCAGACAAGTGGGTTTCACCCTGAGTACTCCGGTTTCCTCCCACACTATGCACTTTCACACCTCGAGCTGTGCCAAAGAAAGCAATTGTATAATACATGTAGCTCTTGTGTTTGTTTTTAATCATTTTAAAGTAAATACAAGTTTAATTCATTTTAGCACACTTCTAATTCGTGGCATGCACTGAGCCGTATTACAGTGGAACCTCTGTAAACCGGACACCAAGAAAACACATGTGATCTTATTTTTGATGAGTTTCTTGGTCATTTATCTCAGGTGATAATGTCCGTTCATGATCGCATAGCGCACAACTATTGCTCGGAATTGTTTATCTGGATGGAATTCCAAAAGCCCTATTTCCCTAGCAATATTTACAAATTAGTAAGTTTCCGTGTCGTTACCCAGCCAATCTCAGCTCTATATTAAGTGGTACCACGACAACATGACATTTTAGAAGCCGAAATGTAGTGAAATGCAGTAATTACTGGTCCTTAATTGCAGAGGCGACGCTATAACTATGACGTCACGCGGGAAACTGATCTTACCGAGGTCATGCACAGTATAGGAAAGACCTGTAGCCTATTTCATCAACATTGCAAAGTATACTTTAGTAGCAAAGTATACTTTGAGGGAGAAATTTTCAATTTTATGATAAATTTATTAATTTTTATTATACTGAATTTATTACATTATCACAGCCAATTTGGCTGTGATAATGTAATAAATTCAGTATAATAATTCTGCATACTTTTAATCATGAAATATATGCATTTGTTAGTTCTATATGAAATAATGCATTTCAGGAAAAATAAATGATTACTCCCTCAAAGTATACTTTGCTAGTAAAGTATACTTTGGTCTCACGGGACAGTGGGCAGCTAGCTTTAAAAAGGGGGTGGACGATTTTCTATATACTTCACTACCGACCCTGTAAGTTACACCAGTGTGTCTAGAAAAATAGGTTTATGAATATTTCTTGACTTTGGGAGGCTTGACTAGGTGTAGTTTTTAGAATATTTCATAATTCTACGAAACTGAATGTTAGCTCCGGTTTATTTTGATATCTTGGAAAATGGCGCATGCTATGCTGTCTCGCCGGTACGGTTTCGCGTCAGAAATTAAGCTATTTTTCGGGCATTTGCAGCGAAAATTTGAGCTGGTTATGACCCCGCTTTGAAATCATTTTCAGAAAATGGTGTGGTGTTACAAGTGATAGAAGAAGACATAACAAAGTATCTGTGCCTCATATTTTCATGAAAACAATTCCGATAAATTCAGTCGTGTTGAAATTTCTGGCCAAAAATAGGTGGGTGGGGTAACTTTGTAAAAAATTAATTGAACACATCTGATGCGGTTACTGAATTTTTATTGTGGCGCGCGATTTGTACTTCATTTGCGAGTATTTTTCAATACTTGTCGCAAGAGCCTCCTTAACTGATTGTGAGAGGCGGTGATTTTTATAAGTCACCCGCCGCCCTCAGAAAAGCAGTCAATTTTGGCTATTTTCAACCGTCCCGTGATGCCTTACGCTTGTCACCAAAGACAGAAATACACGTTAGTTTTCTCATGAAGCGTCAACAATTGACGAATCGGTATTGCGAAATGTTTAGACACAGATCTCTCGTATAGACGCTCTGCTGTGTGAGATGCTATGCCATTATCTCATTTGAGAAACGCCATGTGATTTTGTACCCTCAGACATCTGCGTAGTTTAATGAAATACGTTTACAAAATTTACAATATTTTCCGTAAATGGCGTCAAAAGTTGACAAAGTTTTCCGTATGTAAAATATTGTCAACTTTTGATTTTATTTATGAAAAATACTGTAAATTTTGTTAACGTATTTCGTGAAATTACGCAGATGTCCGAAGGTACAAAATCACATGGCGTGTCTCAAATGTGGCTGCGAATGGAGAAATGGGGCGCATGACATTTGTGTCACGCCATGGGATGTTGTACCTTCGGACATCTGCGTAATTTCATGAAATACGTTCTCAAAATTTACAAAATTTTCCGTAAATGTCGTCAAATATTGACACAAATTTCAGAGTACATGCGGAATTAATTCCGCATGTACTCTGAAAATTGTGTCAACTTCTGACTGTATTTATGAAAAATATTGTAAATTTTGTAAACGTATTTCGTGAAATTACGCAGATGTCCGAAGGTACAAAATGTCATGGCGTGTCTCAAATGTGGCTGCGAATGGAGAAATGGGGCGTATGACATTTCAGACACGCCACGTGATTATGCACCTAAGAACATGTGCGATATCTCACGAAAAACATTTTAAAAAAGCTACGATGTTTTTTCGTAAATGACACAACATGAACAAGGACTTTTTAAATGGAAAAAGGCACATCTATTATACACGTGTGTGCTTATTTTCAAAAGATAATGATAAAATTATCAAATTGTGTAGACTTAACAACACATGTTACATGTACATGTATACCGCTGTTGGCTTAGCAGTATAACTGATGTTCCAAGTGAAATCAATATGAGTTTGTGATCAAATTTGACAAGAGTATTGAACATTAAATATAATCTTAGAATGTTATCTACAATTGAATGAGTCGGTGGAAGAATGGCGCCATGATGGAATTAGCCCCCTTCTTCCATATGTATAATTAGATGTGCCTTTTACTATTTAAATGTGGTGTGATTAAAAGTAAAAATGTTTGCCCCACGTACGTGGACGTGTTTCTTATCCTGTTGGATATGCATACTATGTACAGGAAAACCTCTCTAAATCGGACACCCTGGGAGGTCCCCAGGGTGTCCGGCTTAGAGAGGTTTCACTGTAAATCAGGCATTTGATCATTATGAGCCATAGTTGTGTGCTATGCGATCACGAACAGACAGTACACGGGGCGCATCCATCAATCGCTAAGTTGCAGCTACAGTGAAACCTCTCTAAACCGGACACCCTATATGTGTTTTCTTGGTGTCCGGTTACGAGAGGTTACACTGTGTTTGAAAACTCTGAGATCATTCCAAAAATGAACACTACATGTAATATTGTCAACTTGACGGGAACATTTTCAAGAGAGCGGTCTTCTTTATAATTGAGACACGCCATGTGATTTTATACCTTCGGACATCTACGTAATTTCATTAAATACGTTTACAAAATTTAATATATTTTCCGTATATGGCGTCAAAAGTTGACAAAATTTCAAGGGTACATGCGGAATTATATTCCGCATGTACACTGAAAATTTTGTCAACTTTTGACATAATTTCTGAAAAAAATATTTTTTTTTGTAAACGTATTTAATGAAATTACGCGGATGTCCGAAGGTACAAAATCCCATGGCGTGTCTCGTATGGGAACTTCCGGGTATAACTCCCGGAAACACCTACATAGTGTATTCACCATTCTAAAAACCGTGGTAGGCTTGCGGCATTCGATATAGAAAAGGAACCCCGTTTTCCGTTTGTCACAGTCAATGAATATAAGTTTAAATTTGCCCATCTGTCGCACTACATGTATATCGGGGACCCGTTTCAATAAACTTCTTACGACTAAAATGTTCGTAAGTGCAAACTTATGATAGTCTGTAAAGTTCCCATTGACAATGTTTTCTTGTAAACAATTATTGGATTTACATTTATTGAGCATAGGCTGCATTTGCAGCCTATGCTCAATAAATGTAAATCCATCAATTTGAATTCCCAGATGATCCAAAATTTGCATTTACGAACATTTTAGTCGTAATCGTACGAAGTTTAGTGAATCGGCCTCCTGATGCATGTAGGTCCAGTGTACACTCTGAGATGCTTACTTTCCTTGTGTCGATGCAACTACAGGGAGCGCAAGCGACCGCAGCATTTCGTTCCTAAAAATCCAATATGTGAACAATACTATACTTATAATTCAGCCAATAATGTACAATGCAATGTCCCATCCGGGTATTGATTTTCCATTTCTAGCGAACATTTAATCATTAAATCTGGTAATATGTATCGTATTGGGGCTAGATCTTGAAATATGTGAAATAGGTGTCTCCCGATACTGGCCAGCGTTTGGCTTAGAAAGTAGGGCGAACTATACCTCTATTTAGCGGTCATCTTGGATTGATTCAGATATCTCAAATATACCGCTGTGCGCGTGATATATATATATGTGTTTATCACGTTAGTTTCATCTTTACATGGGTTCATGGGTCTCCTTTGGGTATCTTGATCTTCACTGTAGCAACACCGTTTAAATGTATGGGGACCGTCACTAAACTTCCTACGACTAAAATGTTCGTAAGTGCAAACTTATTATAGCCAGTAAATTTCACATTAACAATTATTGGATTCAGATTTATTGAGCATGGGCTGCATACATGTATGCAGCCTATGCTCAATAAATGTAAATCCATCAATTGAAATTTCAAGACGATCCTCAATTTGCACTTATGAACATCTTAGTCGTACGAAGTTTAATGAAAGTGGCCCCAGGACTGCGCGTATGTGTCAATGCATCAAGGCTTGTCAAAGACGTCGATAGATCTAATTCGTGACGTATCATTTCGGCGACGGTCTAATATGGAAAAACAAACGGACTTATTGTAGTGGCTACCAGGGCAAGTATAGACACAGACCTGACGGCGCATTTTGAATAGACTGACTTACTGATATCAGGCAGAAAGCGTTATATGGTTATTCCTGAACCGCGTCCTGACGTACCACACCGCCTGCGTGTCTCTTGCCAAACGTTTCCGAACATCTGATGCGAATGCCAACTCACAATCAAGCACTTTTATTGTCTGAGCCTGAGCTGAGCCTCAGCCAATCAAGCTGCTTGATTTCAAGCACACTATATTTTGAAGTAAATAAATTGCCTAACGCAATTGTACTAAGTTTAGTGAAGCGAGCCCCTGCTTCCTTACACCTCGTATACATTTCTTAGGACCTATCTTACAGAATTCAAGCGAACCCTCTGGATTAACCGACGCCGTTGATTGTACGCGAGTCGGCACACTGTTTGTTGATCGATGACATCATTTGCATACACTGCACTATTCTGGTGACTGTACTTTAGATAATAATGGATGGCATTGTCCGACATCCTTAACATTCTGAAGACTAGACGCCCAATTGCTTATGGTGAAATTCGTTTTTTCTTTATTTACTTTTTTAAAGTTTACGTTACTCTACCGCCTACTGCGTTAATCATGCCCAGATTGTTACCAACTCACAATCAAGCAACTCGATTGTATGAGCCTGAGCTGTAAACTTCAAATATTTTTAAATAATGAAATTGACAAATATTGGCAAGATTAAAGTAGACGGTCGTGTACGTCATCGAGCCGGTTCAAATGAGTGGTCACAGCTGATTCGTGAAATGAGAAACAAGAAAAATAAAATTAATTTTCAAAATGTGCATATAAGTACATTAAATCGAGGAGCTTACATGTACTTTTTTTTTTATTAGCTTACATTTTAGGGTGGGACTTGGCTCGATGACCTTCAATACACGGACATACAAGTCCAAAAAGGCCGAATTTTGAAGTGTTTTATGTCATATATGTTGGTGCACTGCGGACAGATGTGTATAAATGTGTCCAATACGGTCCGGTAATTGCGTACCACTACGCACCAGATAATAATAGTAATATGTATATGGTATACATATCTCACCCATGCGCATATTCAATCCAGAACCCGGTAATGGCCGCGGGATACACACTGATAAGTCAATCGCCCGGCTTATCCGCTATATCGGCAGCCAGGTAGAGCCACACGGGTGTCACCACAAATCATTCCGAGTCCAAGAAGGGCTCACGCATTGGTTGTGTTCTATAAGTGGCAGACGGATGCACCCAGCAGTCAACTGCCCTACCAGTCCGCGTTAATCGGCGGCCAGGCAGAGCTACAAGGTGCCACAATCAACCACACAGAACACGGAGATAGGAAAAATAATGACAACTAGTCTAAATTATCTCAATTCCAGCCGAAAAATCGCCTACCACAAGCTCACCCCAGCCCCGGCATACCTTTTCGCAAATCCAAAAGTAACAACCCAGTGAATAAGAATAAGCACAAAGGAAATATCAGTTAATTTCCAACAGTTAAAATGGCCGCCGCCGGTAATTTGAGATAATTGCCGGCCGGTAAAAACACACGACCTGCTCAGTCCAAGGTCGCCGTTCAAATGTGATGATCATGATGCACATCGGTGATGACTTAAATATCACAGTTATCCAACGAGGCTATGCCGAATTTCTGAAGCAATCAGTCAAGGAGTTTAATAAATATCTCTTTTCCAACATTATATTTTCAGCTAAAATGTCTGGGCCCGTTTCACTAAACTTCGTACGACTAAAATGTTCGTAAGTCAAAATTTAGGATCGTCTGGAAATTTCATTTGATGGATTTACATGTATTGAGCATAGGCTGCATATCCAGCCGATGCTCAATAAATGTAAATCCAATAATTGTTTACAAGAAAACATTGTTAATGTGACATTTATAATTTTGCACTTACGAACATTTTAGTCGTAAGAAGTTTAGTGAAACGGCCCCCAGGTTCGTGCATCGTAAAGTGAGACAGTAAACACAAGTACAGTTTGTTTATTATAGTGTGTTGTCTACAACAGTAAATGTACATATGAACCTGTACGAGGAGGTTGAAATCAATGGAACGTTGCTAATATTATTTATTTAACAAGAGTTGTCAGAGGACAACGAAGCGCGCCCGGTGGCAGCAAAGGAACCGAGGGCACATTTGAAAACAGAATGTAGGACAAAACACCCTCATACAAAACACCCTCAACGCAAAAATGACTACATGGACATAACCCCCTCAATCGTTTTATCAGGTTGGACAAAACACCCTCAATGTTTTTTTCAGGGTGGACGAAACCCCCTCAATCGTTTTATCAGGGTGGACGAAACCCCCTCAATCGTTTTCTCAGGGTGGACAAAACACCCTCAATCGTTTTCTCAGGGTGGACGAAACCCCCTCAATTTCTGGGATTGATGGAGTTTTGAGTGGAGAAAGGGTCTATCTTCATTACATATATATGTATATATATAATGGAGATAGAACCTTTTTCCACTCAACCTTTGATTTGTTTGCCGTTTATTATAATTAGTAATAATACTAGTCATAATATACAACAAACAATGATTCATATAAAATAAAAACAATCAAGTAACAGTTGTTTTATTCTCAAGCATGCATACATGTACACAAAGTACAGAACAGCACAAGGCATATACTCATACATAATATTTTGAGCACATTTCAAAACAAGTAGTACTACTCATGTGCATTACACTTAATGAATGCGAATACACTGTCCAATTGCCACCATGAACTCAGCCAATGTCTTTTCACCACGATTGTACTGCTCACACAGGGTCTTCATCTTCTTCACAACACAACGTGCTGGATAAGGCAAACAAATTTATGAGCCATTTACCAGAGCGTGTTAAGGTTTCGAGCGTACAAAGTATTTGACCTTGACCCTGGGCTTAGCAGAGGTAGAGGACCCTTGGAGCAATGCGTGCGTGAAATATGAAGCGAATCCGAGCAAGGAAACAGAAAATATAGGCCATTTACCCGAGCGTCCGAGCGTTAAGGTTTCGATATACACAAAGTATGTGACCTTGACCCTGGGCTTAGAAGGGGCGGCACGGACGTGGATTTGCTACAGCGCAGTAGAGGACCTTTGGAGCAATACGTGGGTGAAATATGAAGCAAATCCAAGCAAGGCAACTGGTTGACCAATCAGAGCTCATGTTACAATACCCGCCATTTCTCCAGAAGACTGGGAATGTGTAAAGTACGAGCTGGACGCAAGCTTACGAACAGTACATAGAGTGATGTCAACAGCGGATGAAAATCATGTCTATGCTATAGCGTCACCCTCCACTTGCCTGTCTCACTTGATTGCTTCAAATTCTGGGATTTGAGAAATTGAGTGGAGACGGATAAGGGGAGATGGGAGATAACTAGGGATGAAGCGAAGAGATTTGAATCAAGGAATCAGATTTTAAATAAACAATTAACAAATAAACATTACTCGTCCATCTGCCATAACTAATTCCATACAACTGACAGCGTTAGATAAATTGCCTAATTAGATAAATTGCCTAATTTGTATAATATTGAAAATGTGCACCTCCCATTCTATGCCGAAAACAAATAGTTTTGACAACTAATGGCGGGTATTGTAACACGACCTCTGATTGGTCAACCAGTAACGCGTTACCAAAAATAAGTAACGCGTTACTCTTGCTTCACTAACGCGTTAGATATTGATATTTTAGTATATAGATCATACATTTGTAACGCGTTACTTACCAAGAGTAACACGTTAGAAGCTGTACTTATGATACGACCCGCCAATATAGAGGAGTTGTAACGCGTTACCGCAATTTCTAACGCGTTACTCACTGTTGAGCAGTAACGCGTTACAAGTATGAGTTTCACTATATAGTACATACATTAGTAACGCGTTACTTCACACAACTAACGCGTTACTTCTCTAACGCGTTAGAAACGGCACTTATGATATGAATCGCAACTCATATAGAGGACCCTTGGAGCAATTCGTGTGTGAAATATGAAGCAAATCCAAGCAAGGAAACAGAACATATAGACCATTATAATTGTTGAAGACATACGGACAGACGGACGGACAGACGGACGGACGGACGGACGAGGAATAGCTCCTAAAGATCAATGGAATTACGAGCTAACCGAATAAAACAAAGGAATCCTTTGTTACTAACCCTTACCCTAAGCTCCTAAACCCCCGATGTTGGCCCGGACGGACGGACGCCTACGAAGCCGAGGGTATGCAATAAGCACTTCTTCCTTCGGAAGGCGCGCTAAAAACGCAAACATGTACATACAAGGGCCAGTCATATTTCAAATTGTTTCTCATTACGCGTGCTACATCACAGGCTCTGACAATAAAATTGCTAGAATGCGAGTTGCCAATATAATATTCAGAAGCGTTGATACTCTGGGCACACGCAATTTGTTACCTGATAAACTTAAATACTTGTAACACCGGAAGGCTGATACCAAACGTCATTGTTACCAGTTATCGACAATGTCAGATACTTTGTTGATTAAACAATTAGGTAATTGGATGATACTGGTATACATTACCGCCTGCGCTAATCTTGCTACTATGTGTCTGTATTTAAAAAATCGGAGTGGCTGCTGACAGACGTCTGTCAATAGCCAAAAGGCCGGGGTTTTGGCTGCTGACAGACGTCTGTCAATAGCCAAAAGGCGGCGGTTTTGGCTGCTGACAAACGTCATACGAATTCACCATATGCGTATACATGCACATGGGCCCGGTTTGCCGTAATCTCCACTTTCTGCCGAGATTCTTCTATGATAAGAAATATCTATCAATATATCGCAAATGCGGTCAAACACACGCTGGGCATTATGAACTTATAAAGTAGACATATTCTGTTGTCTTCTTTATTGGGCTGTGTAGATCTGAAAACCAGAGAATGCGGTTCATATGTACAATGTTCCACATCTGTCTGCAAATCTGTGCTATTTTGAAACACGACGGCACTTCTTTAAAATTCAACCATATACCAGACGGAGTACAAACTCAGATGGGGGGTTCAGCTTGTTGCGTGTATGCTACAGCGTTTGCTACGGCAATTTGCCTGGGCTTTAATCCCGCAAAAATGCTTTTCGAGCAGGATAAGATGCGTGCGCATCTCATACTGTAACAGTGTATCGACAGTGGAGAGTTCACATCATTTCCCTTCAAAATAAACACGAACTGGAGTAAGAAGAAAACAAGATCCACGAAGAAAGACATATTGTGTGTATGCCGTGCCATTTATGACAGCCAAATGATACGATGCACACACTGTAACATATGGTTTCATGTTCGATGTCTGAGTGCAAATGTTAACGAAAAACTTGATAAAGATGCCGACATGCAATATACTTGCGATAATTGTTGTCGAAACTGAATGGACAATACATTCTGATAGTGTTACACGTATATAGTATGACCAGTGAGAACATCGACGAATACTAACCCACCAATATCGTTTAATTTTGAACTAGCTTTCGTAGGCTGGCTGAATTTGAAATTCATGAAATTAATTCGTGTAAAGTTCGCATCAACTTCGTGTAAATCTCAGAGCAAATGCGGAATGAAATTTGCTTTGAACGTTACGCTAACTTTCAATATCATTTATAACGAACATATGTGACGCGCCATGACAAAATGGGGTTTATGGCCAATGTGACTATTGTAGCCCCAGATTAGCCTGCGCATCCGCGCAGTCTGATCAGGGTCTAAACTGTTTGACATTGAGTCGGACAAACAATCTTAATGAATTTAGCAAACAGTTAAGATACTTTTCGGAATGTGTAAGTCCGCAATTTGGTTACGGTCTACATTGAGTCAATAAGCCCGGTTTTCTCGTGGCGAGTCACATATCTAGTAAAAAAGATATATTGGTGTCACATTAATATGTTTGCATGTCATGCTTGTCCATACCATGCACGTTTTGTTTCATATGTACCACAATTGAGCGCCTCTATGTCAATTTTAGCTAAACGTCTAGTACAAATTCCGTATTTATTTTCGGAATATTGAGTTCGACCTTTCCCCACTACCCAAGTTGTATATTTGTCTGTCAGCAGCCAAAACACGGCACTTTGGCTATTGACAGACGTCTGTCAGCATCCAAAACCCCGGCATTTTGGCTGCTGACAGACGTCTGTCAATAGCCACGTCCTTAAAAAATACTTGAATAGTTAGAAATTGCTACCCCACTCCATGCAAGTACCTCTCGCGAGGGTAGCAATTTAACCCCATATCTTTAATGTAACGCACGGAAAAGTGATTTTTCCAATCGGTTATCCGACGTGTTTGATATGTTAGCGATATAAAACTGTCAAAGCTGTATCAATAAATTATTAATAAAGAACATACACATGCAGAAATTGCTTATTTTACTGTGTCAGTGTGTTTATCTGACATCTTGTATATTTGAAAGCTTCATTCGTTATGTTGAATGTTGAACAACAACTAGAGAAAATAAGGCTTCCATGGGAAAATGATTTCCCTGTTCTATTATGTTTGGCAATTTACTAGTTCTACATCAAAGATTATTTGTTTGAAGGTATTAAATTACAGAATACTAAATTTTGACATACATGGGTATGCATTTCGGTTGTTCACATTTTTTGAATGGGTCAAATTGTAGCCGTAGGTAACATATCGGAGGCGAATTATTGTAGCAATTGAATATTGTGCTTGAAATCAAGCAGCTTGATTGACTGAATCTGTAGTTTGAAATAAGGAAATTGACAACATGGTAGTACAGCGGTAGTGTACATCAAGCCGAAAGTACTATCGATTCTAAGCTCTTGGTCAAATTATTTTTGCGTGTTCAATAAAATAGTAGGTTAGTGCCGTGAATGGGAAAAAATATCTGGCAAGGCTTAGGAAACGGGATGGGCAAGGCTCTGCAGCGCCCATCCCGTTTCCGTGCCGCGCCAGATATGTTTTAACTTTACACCACATCGGCATTGTGAGGGTACACAACCACCTGCGTTAATCTAGCAAGTTGATTGTCTGAGCCTGAGTGCCGTGAATGGGAAATGTCTGAGCCTGAGTGCCGTGAATAGGAAAAATATCTGGCAAGGCTTAGGAAACAGGATGGGCGAGGCTCTGTCCCGTCCATCCCGTTAGAGCCTCGCCCATCCCGTTTCCGTGCCGTGTCAGATATTTCTCCATTCACGGCACTAACACACTATTCTAGTTATCCCGTCAACACTACAAATAGCTTTAAAATGCAAAAAAATAACCCCAGCCGCATCCTTTAAATCGGAGAAAGCAACCGCACATATTCATACGCAGTGATTATGTCGTATTAACAGGATATGAACTATGTTTCACGGCACCGTGTTTCACGGCACATTAGGCACTGCGTTAACGTGTTTTATTATAATAGAAGTTGCATATACACAATATATACCATGATACGGGCAGTGCTTAACGTGCCTCCCGTGACCATATGTATTGGAAACATAAACAACAAAGACACAATGTTTGGGGTAAGGCCATGGTGCCAGCAACTTAGAAACTTACTTTATGGAGGAATGTGACAGACATCGAACTGATTTGTAGATTGATCTCAGCAAGAGACCGCCCTTAGATTGGATCAAGTCGAAGGTTCACCAATCCCGCATGTGACTATACAGTGCGTGATATGGTCTGAGTATATTATGACTTTATAAATATATCCCTGCCTTCGTCTTGAGCCGATCCACAGCGCTCGGGTTTGGAGAGCATAGTCCAGCCATCTCCGCGTGGAGATGCCCGATTATTACATGGCTCGGGTTTGGAAAGCATATTCCAGCCATCTCCGCTGGAGATGCCCGATTACCAGCGTGGTATAGTGCAATTTTCTGCATAGTTACTTGCTATTCCGCGAGTTCGAGTCTGTCACATCCGCCACTAAAGTCTGCCGACTTTTCCTCCATAAAATGGTTATTCATTGAAATACAATGGAATTAGTCCATCCGGTTGCCTGAGGTCGCTACACTTCTCAATCGCGTGAGACCACGCATTTAAAAGTATATCATTTCCCGCGTCAGACATATGTACCCCGTCCGTGCGGAACAATGAGGGCGTATTTTCAGTCAGTCTCGGATGCGGAATGACCCTACCGGCAGCCGCAAATGTAGCTCCACGACCAGACTGATTGAAGTGTTTTCTCTTTTTATTAATTTTGCGTTTGTGGATAGCACCACGCCAATGAAGCCTAGGCAATACATCAGACCACAATATTGTGGTCGCGGGCATTGCTCTATACAAGGCGGCAATATCATTCTTACTTGTGCACAAAGCACGCCTGATCGGATCTGCGTTATGGAATTTCCTCCACAGTGTAGAATAATGATGTCTGGGGCTAATTCATTTTTCAAAATGCGGTTTATTTGCACAAGGACTTCGGAGAATACATACCGTTTACTAAACCATTGGATCGATACATGTGGTAACCTGAGTTGTGCATCCAATATATGGCACGCCCTTGCATGACCCCAATGAACCATGGAGTCTCCCACTATCCATACGTTCGAGGCTAGGTCTGTAATAACAAACGCATGTTATTATAAAAGTCAAATGTGTCAATAGCGGAAATGAAAATTAACTACAAAATTAATATAAACAATCCCTGACATCAAACGGCAAATTTATTATTATAGCAAATTGAAAACGAGGTCTAGTTAACAGCCATAATGTTTATGACACTAGATGATGATTAGCTATAGCACTGCGGCGCGGCTTCCCAACCCATTCTATGCTATGTGATCATTATATATGCCTACCGGATATATGTGAAAACAATCACTGCGCCAGCGCCCGGCACGCTTAATGTCAGAAGCCGATATACCCCTATCATACAAATAGGAACATGCTCCCATACGAAAACTATGACTCTTGTAGCCGGCCGTATGTAAGCCCAGCATAGTTAGACATTTTCCCAACACCGTAGTAAATTGATACCTAGTTAACGGTGTTCCATTTTCATGACAGAAGAACTGAACCGCCGGCCCTAGTCTAATGTTAATGAATTCCACCAGTGCAGATACTGGACAAATTTCGTCTCCCTCTATTGAATTAATGTTAACCGTCACAGCCTTATGCTGGCTGGTTTTCGATCGGCGCAGTGTGATGCACGCGTTCATAGGGCGCGCTTGGCTGTCATGTCTAATTACCACATCAGAGAATAATATCGGTCTCAGTGGGTCATTCGCCGACGTGTATATTATCTCGCTAACTCGAAATAACCCGAAAAAAGGCTATCACGTATGCACAACGAAAAAGTATGCTTTCATATTTTGTAGTGCAGACGACATTTACGGATTTGGATAACCGCCTCAATACTTGTAATGTAATGGGTAGTCTAATATCACGCTGTGGGTTCAAACGTTTCGCTCCAAGAAGTATTTTAGCCGTAATAAATGACATCGTCGGGTCATCGTAACCATTGATTTTATGAACGAAACCTAACGCTGCTAGGTATGTCGCCATTGTACTGGGTGACTTCCCTTGACGGAACATGTACGCAATGTAAAGATTTATCACCGATACCGTTTGGGGTAGCCTAAATTCCAACCCATTATTTGTAAAAACTGTGCGAATGACCTCAAACCCGTATGATATGCCTGTTGTGTATTAATGGACAAACTGTTAGTAGTTAATCGTGAGATTACTGCTTGAAGATCTGTAATAGATGTGCCGGAACTTTTTGTGGAGTTGCGTCTGCATGCGGCGCCAGACTGCGAAATTTCTGAAAATTTAGGCGAGACAGTGAATCGCATATTAAGTTACTTTTTCCAGGAACATGTTCAGCTCTGAACAATGTTGTGTTTTAGACAATGTAGGACAAACGGGCGGACCAACCTCATAACAGTTCGTGACCTACTTGTCATGGAGTCAGGATATGACACACAGATTGATTGTCAGATCGGAATATGATCCTCTTGTTTTCCAGTTTGTTATGCCAGTATGGACAGACACCAAAATTGGGAAGAATTCAAGAAATGTTATATCCGTTAAAAGCCCGGATGCAACCCAGTCCTCAGGCCATGTGCCATATGTCCAACTACCTGCAAAGAATGCTGCGAAACCTTTATCTATGGCCCCGGCACTATCAGTGAACAACTCGATGGCCTCATTCTGAATCCATAATCTGTCTGACATTATGGTAACGCCATTAAATTGCTCTAAAAATTGAAGCCATACTTGGAGGTCACATTTCATTTCTTGGGTAATTCTTACATGGTGATATTTTTTCCTAGCTCTGCCCATGGTTGCATCTATCAAGCGTCTACAAAAGGTTCTGCCCGGTCTTACTGCTCTACACGCAAAGTTCAGACTGCCCAATAAAGACTGCATGTCGCGCAATGTCGTCTTAGTTCTATGTAACGTATCCAATAACTTGTGTTTAAGATCATCTATCTTGTCTTGGGGAATGCGAACAGTCATATTATCGGAATTAATTTCCATGCCTAAGAAAAGTGATAATAGTTTTCGGAAGTTCAGTTTTTTCTTCAGCTAATGGCACGCCTAATTCCTCACAAAATGTAATAAAATGTGGTCAGCATTGTGTAACATCCTGACACTGATGCGTGTGCTAATAAGAAGTCGTCTAAATAATGCAATATAAAACCGCTTTCCAATTTATTTGTCACAGCCCACTCAATAAATGTTGAAAATTTCTCAAAAGTCGCGCAGCTTAAAGACAGGCCAAACGGTAAACATTTGTCAAAATAATGAGGCCTGCATGCTTCATACCTAATAATTCTTAGTCATTAGGAGACACTGGAATGATCCTGAATGCATTACGGATATCAAGTTTTGCCAATTATTTAGCGTGTCTCCCGATAGTTTGCACAACATCTACCGCAGAGTCAAACGACGTGTAGTGCACTGAACATAAGTCAGCGTCAATAAAATCATTTACTGAGCTCCCTGCTGGGTATGATAAGTGGTGAATCAATCCGTAATCCATACCTCCTTTTTTCTCCACCAGTCCTAACGGCGAAACTCGTAAATTAGGCAATATTCGCGTGCTAAAGGACCTTCGACTCTACCTGCTAATATTTCATTATTTAATTTAGCGGCAACGACATGAGGTCGCGATAATGCTGACCCCAAGTTTGTTGCTTCGTAAGCATTACGCGGACCTTCATACTGAAGTGGGAACCCATATTTGAACCCGTTAATTAACTCGTTAGCTGCATTGCGGTTTGAAATACGTTTTAAGTTCGCGTTCCAAAATGTCACAATTCACGGGGATGAACCTAATTTAAAATGGTTTTGTTTTATTGGGGACGCCTGTTTTGGATGTGACTTGTGACTGCCTCCGAAATGTATCGCAATTAATCATGGCGTGATTAGCATTACAAAATGAACATGCGTGTTTATACTTGCATGGGTTAAATCTACATCCGCCTTTTGCATTGTACATGCGGCAAAGCGGTTTCGCCGACGTCGCATTTGCTGGACGTGCAGACGCAGACAATCTATATTGTGAGACACGCTACTGTGCTATAGTTGCCGATGGTCGCACCTGGTTTACCTGCGTCATAATTTGTATCCATAAATCCAAATTAAGCTTAGCCCAGCATTGTGGCACGATGGCTTGACGCAGCCTGAACTGTTCATCATATGCCAACCATGCCATATCATTCCTATTTGCTGCAGCGTGTCGTATTGTGTGTAAATACGCCAGCATGTCAGACGCTTGTGTCGGATGCTGTTGTATATATACATGCATGTAAATAATGAAAGCATCGGTCCACTGATCGATTGACTGCAGTCTGTCTCTATTCATTCTGGGCTTGGCTTGAATAATACCCTGATCATTGACAAACAGTGCTGTACCCTGAGTATCACCACCGACATCGTTATCCCGCTTTAGCAATTGGGACAAATGAACGTATTGATTTAACACAATTTTTTGGCGCATTTGCTGCGACACATGTATGGTGATTGTCTGCACACGATACGTCTGCACACGATATTGGAATTGGCATGGCATGTCCTGTATGAGGGGGAATGTGTACATTCTCCCGCACAACCTCAATACCTGCATTTTGAGTATTTGCGGAGCCATAAATTGGCTCAAATGGTGCAGTTATGCTGGAAATTGCGGCTACAGGAATGTTAAACCCCATAATGGGATCGTTGCTATTGCATACAATCTCACCTGCCGTAGTGATATCTATCACTGGCGCCGCTGTGTGTGCTGACAACGATGGTGGCGTCGGTGCAGCCCATACCGCTGGAATAGGTGGCGCCAATGATGGCGCTACTGGGCCCTCTGACGTCGCAGATGCCGCTGGTGCCGTGGGTGTCGCTGGCGCATGTATCGTTTGCGTATTCTTCGCCCGTTTAGAGGCAACCTGACACCCCAAATCGTCAACCGCTTTTCTGGCCCTCCGTGTTCTCGGCATGTCCCAGCAATCCGTGAACAACTCGTTTCGCAATATAATGTCCAGAGAAATCACAGCGACACCAATCTGTTTTCGTCACGTAATTTATCAGCTCACAATGTTTATTAAGCAACACCTATAATATATAGAGAACATGGAAACTGTCAAATTGCCACCCTGGTTAAACCGACATAACTGGCATGTCGGATTAACCAGGCTTCCATGTGCAGATAATACGTAATTTAATTCCTGTTTATTAAAATTGCTTATTTAGCTTTCGCTAGCAGAACAGGGCGAATGCTGTAATAATTTCTATTTTATGCTCGCTGATCTATTCCCGTTGGCTATTGCGCCGTGACTCACAGAGTTACGCTTAGGGGGCGGAGCATTGCACCTCCATATAATAACGTGATTTATGTTATAATCATAAATCCATTTATCCCGTCAACGCAGTGCGTATGTGCCGTGAAACACGGTGCCGTGAAACATTTTTGATATCCAGTCAATACTATTTTTGCATTTTACAGCCATTTGTAGGTGTTGACTGGATAAATAGAATAGCAGGTTAGTGCCGTGAATGGGAAAAAATATCTGGCGCGGCACGGAAACGGGATGTGCTCGGTAGAGCCTCGCCCATCCCGTTTCCTGAGCCTTGCCAGATATGTTTTCCCATTCACGGCACTAACCTACTATTCTCTATCTATTATCCATATTTCTGAACCAAAGTATATGTTGTGACCACTCATTTGAACCGTCTCGGCGAGATGGTTCAAATGGTGGTCACTACATATACTTCTGATGAGAAATAAAGAAATGATTGAGCCTTGCCAGATATGTTTTCCCATTCACGGCACTAACCTACTATTCTCTATTTAGTACTGGGGTGGTGATCACAACAACGTTACATCATTGACACTCTGTATGTAAAAACATATTCTAATACACTCTATAAATATCATGCAATCTGATTAAACAGATTTTCCGACCTATCATTTTCTGCTATACGCCGCAAATTTGAAAATTAACCCTGTATTTCTTGCCACAATTTGCTGTCAATGTGGCGACGGTTACTTCAACATTCTGATCAATTTCTCAGAATCTGAAGCGATAAACCTCACGGTGTCATTTCCTGGTACAAATGGCCTGTTTAACATTCACAACAGTCGCTGATCACGGCCTCTGACGCAGGCTGCACGTTTCCATGGTGACGTGTTAGGGCCACTTCGTTCCTGTTTTCATTCGTACTAGGGTTTTCTCTCTTTTTCAAAAAATATTTTTATTCACGTTTTCGCACATGCGAATACATGGAGAAGTGTAAATAATGCAAGATGCAATTTGTGAAATAGGACTCAAAAGAAAGCTGAAGAAGTTTAATTGCCACCGTCTCCTAGAAACGAAAATTAATAACCATAAAGTACATTCCTTCGTTTCTACGCCGCGTAGTAACATAGATTACATCTCTTTTTTCTCATCCGTTTCTCTGCCAAGGAGAGACGAACATAAAAAGAACATTAGCATAATAAGAATATTATATATTAATAAAATATCTGGCAAGGCTTAGGAAACGTGCGGCAACGGTTTGTACAACATTATACGGAAGTTCTTGGAATCTGAAGCCTCACCGTGTCATTTCCAGGCACAAATGGTCTGTTTAACATTCCCGACAGCGACGGCGTCAATCACCGCCTGATCACGGCCTGTGTCGGCGGCTGCACGTTTCCATGGTGACGTGTTAGGGACACTTCGTCCCCGCCTTCCTTCGTCCCGGCCTTCCTTCTTACCATAGGAACGAAGTTTTTGTTTTTTAACACATTATTTTAGTCACATTTTGGCACATGCATATACACTGCCGCCTGCGTTAATCATATCAAACGTATGAGCATTAGTGAACAACTAATGGCAAAGACAACTCGCAATTAAGCAACTTTATTGTCTGAGCCTGAGCTGTAGCACAGCTCAGGCTCAGACGGTCAATTTGCTTGGTATCAAGTACAATATTCAAGTATTTTAAATGATGAGTGATTTGATTTGATTTATTGGTGTTTAACGGCCTATCAACAGCTAAGGTCATTTAAAGCCGGGCCAACGGGTTCGCGGATCCCGTATTCAACCTGCTGCATTGGGGAGAACATCACAAGATCAGAACGGAATATTTAAATTTAAAATAATGAAATTAAATAATATAGTAGTGTTAGTTCTGAGTACATAACTCTAATTACATTTCATTACACTGCATTACATAAGAGTTATATGACGGGAGTAGCTTTTCCAAATGTGCGTTTGAAGCGTTCTCTGTTTACTTTCTATTTCGTGGAGAGTGACCTATACATGTTGGTAATACACACTTTATTAGGTAAGTTTATGTTACTAGTTTCGTGTCATATTGTAGAACTGTCTCTATATAATAATATAGCGAAGTATGAAAGTCAACGCCCTGCAGGTTGTTTCTATATTTGAGTGCGCGAAGTGTAAATGCTATTACGCACATTTTGCCTGTGTAGCGTGGTGTAGCGATATAGTACAACCCGTTGCCTATAAAGCGGAAAACGTGCAGCTAGCGATAGTGTATATGCCAGTTGTACAAATCACGATGTAACTTGTGAAATAGGATGCACAACAACGCTCAAGAGTTTAATAGACTCGGCGTCGAAACGAAGGAACGAACTTTAGGGTTCTTAATTTTCCTTTCTAGAAAGGAACGAACTTTAGGGTTCTTAATTTTCCTTTCTAGAAAGGAAAATTAAGAACCCTAAAAGTTCGTTCCTTCGTTTCGACGCCGAGTAGCAACATATATGAAAACCCTTATGTTTTTCATGCGTATCCTTGCTACGTAGAGGCGAATATTAAGAACCTAATACTATTAAGATCCTTATATATTAACAACCATATACATTTGTAATTCATGCTTTCATTTCTACGCCGATTAGAGACGAATATTAAGATTATAATGTTCGTCTCTACGCGACGTAGAACACAGAGACGGGCATTAACGTTCATGACAGTTCTTATTGTTTACCCAACTCCATATATAAGTTGATATTACATAGTTTCAACTAATTCCCTGCTTTTGGAAGCGCCGGGGAAATGGTTTCACGTGCCCTGAAAATAGTTTCGCGTGTCTGTGGAATAGTCAAAACTATTTCACCCCTGAAAACCATGACGTCGTGATTTTTTCGAAGATTACATCATACAATTCAACGTAATTTAGATCGGTTTGTCGATGCGCCCCACGCCAACGTTCAGTGTGTCACATACATGTACACTGTTACAGGTTGAGTAATAAAACAGTTATTTCATGGTAATTCGGGGAACAGTCAAAACATATTAACCCTCGGTGCTATGGACCACCCGATGCACTCGGGGCAATAGTGCATCGGATCGTCCAAAGCACCTCGGGGCAATAGTTTTGACTGTCCCCGGAATAACCAACCATGAACTAACTATATAAGGTTCGTCTGTAACAGTTTATAGAGGTACATTAGGTCTCTAACCAGCCGCCACACTTTCCCGCCAATATCGATGTTCAATAACAATCAGATTCAGACAAACCGGAGTTTGATAGTTTATGGAGTGCATTATCAGCAATACACATGCTCCATTGAGATTATGATATACACTCCCGTCTGCGCTAATATTGCCAATATGTGTCTTTCTGCAAATTACTTTGAACATCTTACTTATCGAACATCAGGGCACCGTTTCACTAAACTTCGTACGACTAAAATGTTCGTAAGTGCAAATTTAGGATCGTCTGTAAATTTCAATTGATGGATTTACATTTATTGAGCATAAGCTGCATATGCAGCCGATGCTCAATAAATGTAAATCCAATAATTGTTTACAAGAAAACATTGTTAATGTTTAATTTTCAGACTATCATATTTGTGTACGAACATTTTAGTCGAACGTAGTTTAATGAAACGGCGCCCAGTAGACCCTATAAGCTGATAGCTAAATATAAAATTCGACCATGTCCAGCCGTGGGTAAACGTTTGTCGTGGCACGCAGGAATTGTTTGACTATAAGGCCGTAGGCCGCGGGTTCAAACAGTTCCAGAGTGCCACGGCAAACGTTTACCCACGGCTGAACATGGTCCAACGTTATTGTTACCTTTCCGCCGAAAATATCATGCAATTTGAGCATATATGCAGTACTTTCAGTACTTTGTTAATTTGCTTCATTAAAAAAAACACAGCTGATTTATGTATGCATGTACCTATTACGGGGCCGCAGTACACGTCGCGTGATTCAACCTCATCATTTTCAAAATTTCAGTGCGACCGTTGTGAACTAGTCTGGTGACGTAGTGGCGCGTTCTAGTAACGTCATGAGACACATGCATTACGTATATCTCAGCTTGTCCCCGGAATGAGCATTGTCTATAGCCATGGTCAAACAGTACGCGCTGTACGTTTGAACACGGATGTGAGCGGTGTCAACACCCGTTGTGACTGTGTGGCTATTGTACCTGACTTCGTAGACAGACAAATTGGTAATTAGCTATTCAAGGAAATTCACCGAGAGTGTCCAAATCACTAGGAATATATATATCCGGTAACAACGGTTGCTTGGCAACAAAATGCCTGTCTGGAGTTGTAGACTCCGGGAAACTCGGGCAACAGGAACCGTGTGGTCTAAATGGTTTATATTTATATCAGCCAGTTCTCGGGAATGGACTATAAATAGGGCAGAAAACTTGAAAAAAAAAACTTCCTGGTAGCTACTGGTTTTCCGCTTCGTCGGTAATTAAACATTCAATAACTGACTTACAGTTCAGCCAAGTGTACAACGCAATGTTACATCCGAGTATTGATTTTTCATTTCCTGCCGAACATTAATCATTACATCTGGTAATGCACAAATTATTGGTGTTAAACTTTGCAATATGTGAAATAAGTGGAGCACAATACTGTCCAGCGATTGGCTGAGAAAATAGAGTGAACTATAATGCTCTTATATTGTCAGTATAGCTACATGTACGTATTCAGAACTACTTTCGGGGGATCATCTAACTATAATTGGCGAATTGTGTTGGGTTGACCCACATACAGTGGGATCAGCGTGTAAGTGCACACGAACGAACACGACAGGTTGGTTCTGTCGTGTTCGTTCGTGTGCACTTACACGCTGACCCCACTGTATCCCGGGTATGGAAGGTGTTCGAGCCAATTTACACCCTTAAATATAAACCGACAAACCGACTAACTCCGCCAATTATAACGTCAAAGATTCCCCTTGTTCTAGAGGATGTTACACGGGATTTTCCAACTTCTGTAACCTAATTGCAAGACATGTCTGCAGTGTTTACCTTTCACCTATATTATATAGGACGACACTTGAATTTTAGATACGGAAAATGGATGAGATAGCTGATGAACGAATAATAGGTATCGAACTAAGTTAAGCACGTCCATGTGATGTAACACTAAAAGTATTTGCATTCAGTGTGCATATGCCATCATCAAACTACATGCAACATAGTAATATGTTACAAGCGGTGTGTGACTCGTACTCTGAACCCGGAACAATAATTCTCCTCCTAGGCGACATGAATGGTGAATTTACACCATACATGAATACAACTCATTTATTACACTCTTACAAATTATTTGCACGGGTTTTGCTATGAGAGAAAACCGGTTATTAACTCCTTACAAATAATACACCGTGAAGAGAACACCCGTAATTGCGCGTCTGTTTTCTTGGAAACCACGAGCTACCATGCAAAATGTTTAATTTGTATTACAGTCAAAATAAAGTTATTTGAACATTTGGAAAAGGTCTCGACTAATCTAGAATGTTAATGTGATTGAACACATTCCAAACATGTCCTCAAATATATCTGGTTCATAGAAACAGCTGCGTAATTTGGATTTCAAAAAGTCACACAACGTAACGTCAAAACGCGGGAAAACACGTCATTGTATAACTATTCATGCGCACATCACAATTCATTGATTATGATCTCAAAAATAGACTAAATGTGCATATATATCCGCCGTGGAAGTGTAATAAATATGATATTCCATCGTACATGCATAGCGGAAATGATAAACTCGTGTCCGTCGGCGTCCGTGCAAGCAACTCGTTCGCTACTCTCACTCGTTGCTTACGCGGAAGCCGACGCACACTCGTGTATTATTTCCCGCTATTCAAAATGTACCATGGAAAATCCTCTATATCTCCTTTAGAGATAGAACACTACTGTCTGTTTCACGAAAGCTGCCCAAATTGTGTGGCTATAATTATAAACAATTAAAAAAAGAATATTTTTTTCGATAATATTAAATTAAAGGAAAATTTAAGAATGAGCCTTCTTTTTATTTCGTGAAATTTTGTCAAATATTGATTTTGATGCGAAAAAACAATTTCCCCATTTTAAATCCCCATAGACATTTTCACAGTGAAGATGTCTATGAGGATTTAACATGGGAAATTTTTTAGAATGTCAGAAATTCTGGACCGATTTTCAAAATTTAACTTTTGTTTTCTTAGTTAGATCATTTACAAGCTACATGTATCTAGTCAAGTTTCGGAGTCAATTTCCATTTTTTTTTCTGACTCCTCCCACAGCTAATCCACCTCCTTTTCCCCCATGTTAAATTCCCATAGACAAATCATTTTTTCGTAATAAAATCAATATTTGACCAAATTTCAGGAAACAATAAAAAAGGCTCATTCTTAAATTTTGATAAAATTTAATATTATCGAAAAAAATACTGTTTTTGCATTGTTTATATGGCCGTAAAATTTGGCCAGGTTTTGTGAAACAGACAGTAACTAATTTCATACAACCAAGTACAATGATCTCGCTAGTTTATTCACATAATCGTATTGGTCTCTCTTTTTAATTTTTAACAATTATTATGGAGAAAATTCTTGATAATGTGATATACAGTCACGATTCATATTTAGCTAGTGAAATGGAATAAAATGAATAACTCGCATATTGAAGCATATCTATGGAAACGCTAATTGGGCACCCGAATGTTGAGTTGATGACGGATAAGTCGCGGTGTAGTATGTCGACATGTCTCATTACAACACAACAAGTAGAAAATAATTAATATGTCATGTCTATATAACAACGCAGCTTCGATAGTTAAATCCTTGCAACATATTTACATAATGTACATCCCGACACAGGCATACATCTGCGCGACATAAATCTTTCCGACATGTTCATATAAGGACATGTAGACATAAATGTACGCAACTGTGCGAGAAGAAGGATCGCGCTTTGGTGATATTACCACGGTATTCCTACATATTTCTTGACAGTTTTGCCTCACAAGTCATTTCGACAAAACTACATGAGTTCTCGTTTATACAATTTCTCGTTTATATAATGTTCATAGAAGACGCCATTGACTCCTGAGAGTACGCAAACGGGACACACGCACGAGGTATGTGGAGTATTTTATTTTGTTCTTTGTTTTTTCATGATTTTATATCTCTTTTCCTGGACCAATGAAATTGGCGTGGAATTTAATGCAAACTACATTTAATTTATATTTTATTCTAATGCTCTCATATAGAAACTTAGGAAACTTTGTCACAGTGTTTATGGGCACAATGTATATGCAAAGCTCAATAAACAGCCAAATGGGAGAAGTAACACGAAAGTTATTTCCCATAAACGGGTATATTTTGTGATGCACACAGTTCTTTTTTTCCCTTTATTTCAGGTTTCCTTCAAACCGGTGGCGCCAGGTGGTGCCGAGTGCTTTGTGTGTTTCGACCGTCCAAAGGAATCCTTTTTCATACCGTGTGGCCATCGATGTTGCACGGTTTGTGCTGTGGAACTTGAATCGACAACAAAAGTATGTCCGTTATGTAGATCAATGATACTGGCTGTTGGATCTCTGCAAAACTAATTGAGTTTTGATTATGCCTATGATTATGTCTGAACATTTCACTTGTTTTGATTATACCTGTGATATATCTGAAGAGATCAGTTTCGATTATGCCTATGATTATGTCTGAACATTTCACTTGTTTTGATTATGCCTGTGATTATGTCTGAAGATTTTCAGTTGTTTTCATTAGGCCTGTTATGCTTTATGACAGTACATGTACATGAATAATTTATGAAGTGCATGATGAAGACCGGAAGAGATTCTTTTTTGACACCCTTTATAAAACGTTATTGCAAACGTTTATTTGTCTAAACTACAATGGTTCAGAATTGTCAGTGGCTGTTCATAACTGTTGTATACACTTCACAAATTGTATAATTGGTCACCCTACAAAATGCAATAACTTTGTTAATTTTTAGCACATAATGGTGTAATTTTAACAGATATCTAAAATATGCTAGTAATAACATTGGAGTGGAAAAAATGTGTTTAGTTTAAGCAAAATCACTCAGCTGTGACAGGAAGCTCAAAAACATGTGTTTTTGGCACATGTCTGGTGATATTTTATTAAAATCTGTCAATCTTGTTGTTCCTGAATCATGGACATTTCGGTAACAAGAAAAACATAAAATGTTAATAAAAAGTTGCATTTTATGACGTAATAATGACGTCATATTATACATTAGGTGATGTTTCGGCGTTGACACAACAACAATCACAGAAATCCGACCCACCGTCCAGATTTGATGTTTCTAATGCGCTCTTTTGTTGAAAAAGATTCATAATTCGCCAAATGGTGTTCCAACTTCTGACGCATTACGTCTCTAAATGGGGATATCCCACTGTTAATGGCATGCATCTCCATTAGTTATTCAGTTGAAAGGACTTGAAATACCAATACACGCGGTATACTAAAACTATCATTATCCATCTATTAAAGACAAAATCAGCACTAAAAACTGAATTTTTGTCAAATTTTACAAAATTCGGAAAAAACCTGACCGTGCGGATAACCAAGTACGGTAAGTGACGGACGTGTTATTCAACATCCTCAGTGCGCGTGATATCGACTCTTGTTCGCGCGGAATGTGTGAATTACTCAATTTCATTCATTACACAAGAATTTGCTGCTGACTTCGTTTGAATAATGATACCCGTAAACGCAAACAACAGATTTTTCCGTCTCAAATTTCTTATTTTAGCGACTTTTGACAGCGAGGGTGACCATCTTTAAGTGCTTAATACGACATTGCTGTGAGATATTTTGAATCGATATTTTTCGACAACGTATTGGAATATGATTTGTATAAAATTAGAATCCTACCTGAACATAGTCAGAATTCAAGTCTGCTCACAAATCGCAAACTTATAGGGTGACCAATTATAACTTTTGTTAAGTGTATAGTAATCATTATAAATTAACTATGGCAATAAATCTTTATAAACCTTAAAAGTTTTAATTTTATTCTATAATTTCAAGCCTTTTTGAGTATGGTAAACTTATCTCCATAATGATTGCTGTAAAATCAAGTACTGTTGTTGAAACATGTTCCTACTCGATCAAAATAGTCATACACACAAGCCAGCATTTACCAAGAACTGACCTTTCTGACGGCATCTTGTGTCATGGATTTTTAAACTCTGCTATGTTGGCTCCATACCACGGATCCCAGAACATGAAGGTTGTCTCCGCCTCAACCATATGATGTAACAAGAGTCATCGGCGGAACCGATGTATGCGGAAAATACAATGGATGGTAGTGACGCCATGTCTCGGTAGGTGGAGCGCTAGCTAAAAACGCGTGTGATATCAGAAACTCGGTGGTCATGAGTTCGATCCTGACTCATGGGTATTGTTTTTTAACAATTTTTCTTTGGATTATGACCCAAGTCATTGTGTGAAACACCAGTCGGTGCCGTGAGTACTTTGATTTTTGATGTCGTCTGTATGCTCTTAGAGCATCACATTGGAGTGTCCCGATCCCTGGTTACCATACTTTGCAAATCTGTAATTCCAGCAAATGGCAAATTCATCTTCTATGTTACAGTTAGTGAATGTTTACAAGAGAGATGGATCAATAGCTCAGTCGGGAGCGAGCTAGACTGCCACCCCGGCGGCCGTGGTTCGAATCCCGACGTGGGCGACAAAAATACTAAAATGTATTTTCCATCTACACTATCCACGTATACAATGTCTGGTTCTACCCAGAAAATATGTGACGGCATGGACGGTTTCGAGCCAATTCCCACCGTTAAATATTATACAGATATGGACTTTTTATTCGTTAAATTTTAACCACTGGTTAAATCCGTGGTTAGGTCAAATATTTGGTAAATTATTGGTTATCGATTGTATAAAAAACACCGGTTAAATTGTAACGGTTACCATGATTTTTCTGGTCAGATTTAACCGACCTACAGAAGCCTGGTTAAATATTAACCAAGCTCCTAACGAGGCTCTTCGGAGAAAACAACATTTCAATCTGTTTCTGTGCAAATTATAAATCCAGACACCGTAGTTTTAGGGCCAAGGCTTGTGACTGAAAAACTCCCATACCGCCAGGACTTTCAAATTTATCCCGTCAACACAGTGCGTATGTGCCGTGAAACACGGTGCCGTGAAACATTTTTGATATCCAGTCAATACAATTTTTGCATTTTACAGCCATTTGTAGGTGTAGACGGGATAAATAGAATAGTAGGTTAGTGCCGTGAATGGGAAAAAATATCTGGCGCGGCACGGAAACGGGATGTGCTCGGCAGAGCCTCGCCTATCCCGTTTCCTGAGCCTTGCCAGATATTTTTTCCCATTCACGGCACTAACCTACTGTTCTCTATATCTTTAGTTCCAATCATATACATACCGGCGGAACTTTATTACAGAATTATTGAGAGCGCCAGCGCCCCCCCCCCCCCCCCCCCCCCCCCCCCCACCCCCCCCCCCCCCCCCCCCCCCCCCCCCCCCCCCCCCCCCCCCCCCCCCTGTTATACACTGCTTGTATACCCAACATTATTTGCGGGAAGTAACTACATTATATTCCCGTATTGTCCGTACCCAGAGTTACGGTGCCTTCCATCGGTTTTCCCTGCAGGGTAGCGAATTGATGCCAAAGTTGCCTAATTTACATAAATCCAAGATGGCCGCCATCCGAACTAGCAATATATTAGATTTTCAATATATCTTGTTCTAATAATCACATGACAACACATTTGGTAACTATTCTGATTGCTTTCGATGTCCCCGACATATTGGTGAAACATTACTTATGATATATCGTCAAACATTGTCCAAAAAAATCCAGGATGGTCGCTAAAAGGGCTGAAAAAGGTACATCTCTGTGAGTATAACAGCTTGAATAATGCTTCTTATGTGTAATTGTATGTTAATTAGAACAAGCAATTGAAATAAGCAGTTTCCAAATGGTTTGTATGGAAAAAAATAGAATCACCCACCAGTCTAATGCAATGACAAAATTGTCATGCGTCTAAATGACACTGATCAAACCGCTGTCGGAATACGTCAAGTTGGTGGGTATTCCGGGAGTATGTCAAGGAAAGTATGTACCCGAAATAGGTACACGAAAATTATTTGTTAAAGAAATGTAAAATGTAGACTCACCAGTTTGGCAAAACCTTGTTCGACCAACCTTCAACAATTACGAGACCGACTGACCCTCGTGGACATATATAATAGTGTTTCTTTGCAATGCAACATGTAGGTAAGGACGCATCATGTAGTTTTATCGAGATGACTTATGTGGTAAGGACTCATTAATGTAGTTTTGTCGAGATGACTTATGTGGCAAAACTGTCAAGAAATATGTAGGAATACCGTGTTAATATCACCAAAGCGCGATCCTCCTTCTCGCACAGTTGCGTACATTTATGTCTACATGTCCTTTATATGAACATGTCGGAAAGATTTATGTCGCGCAGATGTATGCCTGTGTCGGGATGTACATTATGTAAATATGTCGCAAGGATTTAACTATCGAAGCTGCGTTGTTATATAGACATGACATAATAATTCTTTTCTACTTCTTGTGTTGTAATGCGACATGTCGACATACTACACCGCGACTTATCCGTCATCAACTCAACATTCGGGTGCCCAATTAACGTTTCCATACATATCAGCTTACACTATCGGCGTTGCTAGACAATATACCGGCTGCTAATGTACATGTGACATATGATAATATAATAAATGCATCAGGTAAAACTCTACTCTACATATAATCGAAACTCGAAACCATACTGGACGAAGGATGTTAAAAGTGCACATGATTCCCAGCGGCAGGCGCGAAGAACATGAATTGATGAGGGCAGACCTAGAAGCAGGGAACACCCATCGTTTGCAAACTATAACCAGATGGCCGAGGCCCTCATATCGAGCCCGCCGAGGCATTTGAAGGTATTTATTTAAAAACTTTAACGCATATTTCGGACGCACGGATACCCGGACGTCATTGTGATCACTATGTCTTGCTGTCCGCAAGCGGGCTCGACAAAAATGACAAACGAGTATTTGTAATTATCCCGTCAACACACTGCGTATGTGCCGTGAAACACGGTGCCGTGAAACATTTTTGATATCCAGTCAATACTATTTTTGCATTTTAAAGCCATTTGTAGGTGTTGACTGGATAAATAGAATAGTAGGTTAGTGCCGTGAATGGGAAAAAATATCTGGCGCGGCACGGAAACGGAATGTGCTCGGCAGAGCCTCGCCCATCCCGTTTCCTGAGCCTTGCCAGATATTTTTTCCCATTCACGGCACTAACCTACTATTCTCTATATATGCAAACAAACGCCGTACAGCAAGTTGAACTAAACTTTATTCATCAATGAAATGAAAAGAAAAAGGAAATGTGCACTAACGTGTAGTCAGCTAAATAACAAATCAGGCGTTTCCCGCGACCCGGGTGAAATTGCGGACAGCTTTTCGTCATATTACAAAGATCTATATACTCCATTAAGGTAGTAGATCATATATATATATACACTCAGCTTCAATGATAATTGCTTCATAACAGTGATGTGATATATGAATATAACATAATATTATGTAAATATTGCCTTGTTACTGTATACTATATGGTTCATCGAGTTGCCATCTCCGCCATCTTTGTATGTACAAGCCATCGCACAATTTCACCACTTCGTGCGTTTCACACATACAGCAACTAATATGACAGTAACTTGTCGCCGATGTTGTAGTTTTCGAACATCACATTACATTACCGAATACGTTTAATAACGCAACGTTTTTCAGTTAAAAACGTTGCGTCATTAATCGTATTCTGTAACGTACAGTAGCGCTTTTCTGCAGGTCAACTATACGTACTATACCAATACTATACGTATACTATACCAATACGATATGTTTTCTATACGATATGCATACAATATAAATGTACGGTATGTTTGTACCGTACATACCAACCAATATCGTATAGATATACCATTCAAATCCTACGTGCATACGATTTTTACACATGTGTATAATTCTGGTACGTTTGTATCGTACAAACATACCAGATTATGGTATATTCATACCATATCCGTACGGATATATCGTACATACGAACGGATATCGTATGTTTGTATAATATTCGTATAGTACGTTTGTACTATACGATGATACGGTACACACATACCAATATTATATGATCATACGATATGCTCATTAAATATACCAATACTATACGATTACGATATGTATACGATATTAGTATATACAAATAGGTAAGGAGCAGAAAAGCGCTACTGTAATGTGATGTTCGAAAACTACAACATCGGCGAAAGTAATTTTAAATCAGTTGAGACTCGGGTGGGTGTACATGTATCAATGGTATTGCCTATAAGCAAAATGTATGAATGAACCAGTCCAGTTTTTGTGTTGTGATATTGATATTTGGTCAAATATTGATTTTATTACTTGAACAAAAAAAACAACAATTCTTAGAACAGTGACGATGTCTATTATGGCAAGCCAAATGCACAATAATTCCTTAAACCATGGTTTAAGGAATTATTGTGCATTTGGCTTGCCATAGTCTATGGGGATTTCACATGGGTATTTTTTTCTAACTTCAGACATAGTGGACCGATATACAAAATTAAAATTTTCTTTCCTGATTTACTAGATTATATAAACAGCTCTTTACAAATTACGAAAATAGTATTCGATTTTTTCCCATGTTAAATTCCCGTAGACATCATTTTTCACAATAAAATTTAAAACAAAAATAGTGGTTTAGTAAAATTCAGGTAAACACTAATAAAATTTAGGCAAGTTTCGTGAAAGAGAAAGTAGTAGGACAGTAACTACACTGGATCTGACTTCGCAGAAAATGAAGAGTTGCAGAATCGAAAATGTTCTTTCTTGAAGAGTTGTATAGTATTTCTGATCCGAATTGTACTATAAGACGATTAAAACATCGGGTTGTGAACAATAAGCTGTTTATAAAGCTTGAATATTGTGCTCGAAATCAATCAGCTTGATCAATTGAGCCTGAGCTGTGCAATAACGCAGGGCCAGACAATCAAATTGCTTGATTGCAAGTTCACATGTACATGTACAATGCCGATGTAATGTTCAGAAATGTTGGTGCTCGATCGATCTGGGCAAGATTAACGCAGGCGGTTTACCCTCACATCCTCCAGGATTCTATATTTTCTAAACAGTGTAGGCCATGATCAGAATGCGCAGTCTGATCTGGGCATAGGCTGTTCGCCAATGCTGTACGTATGACTACCTTTGTGAGCCGGTGCACAATACCTGCCGAAACGTGATTTCCATTATCGGCCAATTCACGCTTGCAATTAAAGGGAGATAATGCAAATACGTAGTACTTCAAATTGGCAATATAGTTGTCTCAGAGTGAATAGTACGGGAGCCCCGTAGGGGACATGGATTTTTTGTTTATTAATTCGTTCCCAAGAAATAACAATTCGTTCCCTCAATTGAACAATTCGTTCCCTCGAATTAACAATTTGTTTCCACGAATTAACAATTCGTTCCCTCGAAATAACAATTCGTTCCCACGAAATGACAATTCGTTCCCTCAATTTAACAATTCGTTCCTACGATATAACAATTCGTGGGAACGAATTAACAATTCGTTCCCGTGGGAACGAATTGTTATTTCGTGAGAACGAATTGTTAATTCGAGGGAACGAATTGTTAAATTGAGAGAACGAATTGTTAATTCGTGGGAACAAATTGTTAATTCGTGGGAACGAATTGTTAAATTGAGGGAACGAAGCGTAATTTCGTGGGAACGAATGAATAAAAAAAAATCATTATACGTCCCCTGCCGGGCTCCGTAGAATAGAACACATTCGGGTGGTTGGGTGTCAAACATCAGTTTGCCAGGGAGATACAGCAACGCAGTGTTTGTCTAGTAACTGACACAAATTCTTGAACCGGTTACTATACGAAACTATGTTTACATGTATGCAGTCTCTTCTGCATGTATCTGTATGGGAAGTTGTCAGGAATCCAGCGCCTATGTTGGGCGTGAAGCACTTTACCCCGGCACTGAGTGCAGCATCCGTGTTACAAATGTATTCAGTACCTTCATCAAACAAATGGCGTTTTCAACATTGCCGTTCTATGATATTCAAATTGATTTTCACACCTCCAACGATTTCTACACATTCTCATTATTTTCTTTGGCGGTTGCGCAATGGAACGAATTTCCCCAGGTGAAAATTAGGGATTCCCAGGGGACTGCCAAACTCAAAGACCGAATCCAATTGGCATCCCGTTTATGCATGTATCCCATCACCCTTAGGAAGCAAATACATGTTTATCCCGTCAACACAGTACGTATGTGCCGTGAAACACGGTGCCGTGAAACATTTTTGATATCCTGTCAATACGACATAATCACTGCGTATGAATATGTGTGGTGGCTGGGGTTATTTTGTTTGCACATTTTAAAGCCATTTGTATGTGTTGTCGGGATAAATAGAATCGTAGGTTAGTGCCGTGAATGGAAACAAATATCTGGCGCGGCACGGAAACGGGATGTGCTCGGCTTTTCTCTTACTATTCTCTATATCTTTGACATCAATCATACATGCATTTTTCTATCAATAAATGCAAGCCTGGATCAAACTATACATTTGAATATCCATTTATACAGAATCATCCGTCGAAATCCTCAAGTATCGCGAGTTCATAGCTGTGTATTGGATTTACCCCGCATTAGAGAATAGTTTGTTTGTGCCGTGATTGGGAAACATATCTGACAAGGCTTAGGAAACGGGATGGGCGAGGCTCTGCCGAGCACATCCCGTTTCCGTGCCGCACCAGATATTTTTCCCATTCACGGCACGAACCTATTATTCTATTTATCCCGTCAACATTACAAATAGCTTAAAATGACAGGATATCAAAATAAAATATCACGACACCGTGTTTCACATCACATACGCACTGTGTTGACGGGATATAAAATATTGACCAGCTGCAAGTTTAAATGTCCACCGCAGTGTCCGTGTATAGGTAGAACGAATTAACTTCTAGACTCACCTTAAAGAAACTAATTGTAATGTAACACTTATTCTATAAATGTTGTATACCAATGCTTCGAATGTTGTTCAGAAACTTGTATAGATTAGTGTATGGCAAAATACGGAAAATCAGTAGCGTTTAGCGTTAGATTACAGTAGCGTTTAGCGTTAGCTTACAGTAGCGTTTGCGTCTCTTTTCCACTTGGAATCCAGAAGTGAACGTGTTCCAAAAGTTGTCAAAAATGGCGTTTCCTGTATTCCCTCCCGTATTCCCACTAGCCAATCAAATTGTAGGTTTCCCGTTTGCAAACGTTTGAAAACGACTTCTCCCATTTTTGCGCTTTCAAAACGCTTTCCGTTTTCGATTTGTCTTATCCAATGACAATGACGTTGTTGTTGTTTTTTCATTAAAAACAATTGTGCGCAAGCGTGCTGAAACAAAAATGCAAAATTAAGTTTTCCAGAAACTCTGTACATGCTAATTGATACAAAAACTGATACCGTTTCCTGTGAAAACGCTGCGCATGCATAGTGAAGAGGAAACACACATAAACCACAAAAACTGGTATTTTGACAGTCAGGGCCCGGTTGCTCAAAACATCCGTTAGCTTAACGGACTATTAAATCCTTAACTGAATGGTTAAAATCTCTGTTTTAACAGAGATTTTAACCATTCAGTTAAGGATTTAACAGTCCGTTAAGCTAACTGATGTTTTGAATAACCGGGCCCAGCTAAACATGGTTCAATCAAAAACGCCACAAATAAACTCGAAACAAACTAGAAAATGTGTTCATAGAACATGAATGACCCACATATCACTTTTGATAATAAACGAGGCAAAATGCCATGTCCAAAAGTGGGAGATAATCCATGGCTCAGTATCAAGGCAAAAATAGAAATTCACTTCGTGCATCTACACACCATAAAGAAGCTACATACCAAGCATCAAGCCTCCAGCCATTACGGTTTAGAAGATACAAGGCGAAATGGGGAAATTCTAAGTAGAAACGGTGGAGATACTCCATGACCCGGGGGTCAAATGAAAAATCGAAATAAGATTTGCGCATTTACTGAAGCTCAGTACCAAGTTGCAGGTCTGTAGCTATTACGGTTTAACGGTTTAACATTTTGTATGAGTTACAAGGGGAAATTACCAAATTCTAAGTCGAAAAGGGGGAGATAATCCATTACCCGGGATCGAATCAAATATCGAAATGAACTTTGCATTTACTCATCATAAGGAAGCTACAATCCGAGTTTCAGGTCTGTAGCTAGTACGGTTTAAAAGTGTTACGAGTATCGAGTCAAAATTGGAGATAATCCATTACCCGGGGGTCGAAAAAATGTTAAATAAACCTGTGCGCAAATACATAGTGAAGCTACATACCAAGTTGTATGTATGTAGCTACATATAGTACGGTTTAAAAGCTTTACTAGACAGAAAGTTGGTGACGGCCGTACGGAAGGACGGATGGACGAGACGGACGGACAAGGGAAACACTAAATGCCCCCTCCACTGTCGTGGTGTGGCATAAAAAGCAGAGCTACTGTATTCCCCTAGAAATAAAAGTGACTCGAGCACAATGTCAGTGAGTCATTTGCCTTTGACTACGAGTCCAGCCAACACAACACTGAGCGGACTTTCCAATAATACTATTCAGTCTCTGCGAGTTCAAAAACATCAACTCTGTTGTGAACACTGGATAAATTCCAACACTTGTTATCTCCCATGTACAGGCAGACAAATAATCCGCTCTAAAATTGACAGATTGCACGCCCGTTTCACTAAACTTCGTAAGACTAAAATGTTCGTAAGTGCAAATTTAGGATCGTCTGAAAATTCCAATTGATGGATTTACATTTATTGAGCATAGGCTGCATATGCAGCCTATGCAGCCTATGCTCAATAAATGTAAATCCAATATTTGTTTACAAGAAAACAATGTTAATGTGAAATTTACAGACTATCATAATTTTGCATTTACGAACATTTTAGTCGTACGAAGTTTAATGAAACGGGCCCCAGTTGTCTGAACTTTGTACACTGTGAGGATTTCACGTATTGTCAGTAATTGCTCAGAGGCGGCAGTTGTCTCTGAGGAGATTATCGTGAAAAACATACATGGGACACGCCATGCGAATTTGTATCTTCGGACATCTGCGTAATTTCATTAAATACGTTTACAAAATTTGCAATATTTTTCAAAAATAAAGTCAAAAGTTTATAAAATTATCAAAGTACATGCGGGATATAATCAATAATTGTATCAACTTTTGACGCCATTAACGGAAAATATTGTAAATTTTGTAAATGTATTTCATGAAATTACGCAGATGTCCGAAGGTACAAAATCGCATGGCGTGTCTCAATTATAATAGAGGCAACACAGGAAGCTGTCTGGTTAACATTACATCACGCAAATGTACACTACCGCCTGCGTTAATCACGTCAATACGTGTCAATTTAATAATTTCAATATGCTTGAATATTGTGCTAGAAGTCAAGCTACTTGATTGGTAGCTAGCACGTATTCTGTTACATAGGGAACAGGTTGCACAATATCGCTACACCACAGGTATAAATTTACGTAATGGCATTTACATTTCGCGCACTAAACAATAAAACAACGAGATAGCCGCGACCCGCATGTCGCGCCCGTCAGGGCCTTGATAGTATACCGAAAATATTTAACCAAAACAAATACTTTAACCAAAACCTTTAACCCGGACGCACGGACGTATACGCCAATGTGCCGACTATATCGCGCTGTCCGCAAGCGGGCGCGACAAAAACCTGCAGGGCGTTGACGTCATATTTCGCTTTATTGTTATTGAGACACAATTCTACAATACGAGACAAACACATTATCATAAACTCAGCTAATACACTGTCTATTAGCAACATTCTTAGGTCACTCTCCAGGAAGAAGAAAGTAAACAAAGAACGCTTCAAACGCAATGTTGGAAAGACTACTCCGTCATAACGCGTATGTACATTATAGTCAATGTAATGAAATATAATTAGAGTTAATAAATATGTACATGTACAAAAGTACTTCATTGGCTGACCCTGGGCTTTGCTAGTTGACATTAATAATATTGGCATGATTAACGCAGTCGGTTGTGTATATATCACATATTACATATATCACCAATCCACATGCGCGTATACAGGCGGGGGCGTGTCTGGCGAACGGTCCGTCCAACATTTGGCGAGTTGAGATTTTAGCCTGATGCAGCTTGATTGATTGGTTGAAACTCAAGCTCAGACAATCAGATTGCTTGATTGCGAGTTGGCATTGTCAATACATGTTCAGAAATGTTGATATAAATCTGGGATTAACGCATGCGGTTATGCAAACAGGGAAGGTATTTTCGTATTGCATTTACACTATCATTGTACAATGACGCACAATATGTGAAAGAAATTGTGTTTAGTTTTGAACTGATACAATACCTACAATACAATAGAAATATAAGGTTCGACCATGTCCAGCCGTGGGTAAAGGTTTGCAGTGGCACGAGGGAACTGTTTGAATCCCAAGGCCGTAGGCCGCGGGTTCAAACAGTTCCCGAGTTCCGTCGGAAATATCGTATAAATCGAGCATCTATGCAGTACTTTCGGTACTTTGATAATCTGCTGCATTCAAACAGCTGATATACACATACATATTCTGAGGCCGCAGTACACGTCGCGAGATGCAGCCGCATCATTTTTAAAATGTCCGTCGCCTTTGTGAACTGGCCTGGTGACGTAATGGCGCGTTCTAGTAACCTCATGATACACATACATTACGTAGGTGTTGGCTTGGCCCCGGAATGAGCATTGTCTACAGCTATGGTCAAACAGCAGGCGTTGTACGTTTGAACACGGCTGTGAGCGGTGGCAAACAACGGCAGTCATGTAACAATATAAGGCCAGCCGTGGGTAAACGTTTGCCGCGGCACGAGGGAACTGTTGAAGCCCAATGCCGTAGGACGCGGGTTTAAATAGTTCAGGAGTGTCACGGCAAACGTTTTCCTACAACTGGACATGGTCGAATGTTATTGTTACATATCCGTAGGGTAATCGGGTAATTTGAGCATACATGTATATGCAGTTACTTTCGGTACTTTGATAACCCGTTTCATTCAAACAGTTGATTTACGTATACTTATTACTTAGATATCAATTTTTGCCTAGAAATTGCCTGTATTTGCCTACAGCAATAACATACACAGTCCAGGCTGATACGGCGTGTTTTCCAGTCTGATACTGAAACTTCTAGTCTGATACTGCCATTTCTAGTCTGATACCATCGTTACTAGTCTGATATCGCCGTTTCCTGTCCGATACCATGTCTCGCGTGCGTATTAAACCAATTCCTTTGGGCATGCGCATTGCGTATGTTTACTTTATCGGCTGCGTAAATTTTGACAGATGCCGGGAATTTAAATTTGTAGGCTCTGTATTTCATCATTCAATCATGGATAACGGTATATATTTTAATATAGGATTATCACAACTGCCAGATGATTGCTATTGAAATTGATATCTAAGTAATCTAAGTAATATAGACGTTAATACGTGTCTTGTTTGATATCGGCCTAGGTACCAAGTTACCTCGGGCCGGTACCTAGGCCGATATCAAACAAGCCACGTATTAACCTCTAAATATTCCGGGGCTTCCTTCCCTTTGCAAGTTTATTTATACAGATTCTGAACATGAGCTTTGCGAACAGAGTAGACCCAGATCAAACTGCACATCTGTGCAGTTTGATCTGAGTTTACACTGTTTGCAATAATAGTAATACGTGCGAATATATGAGTCTGGCAAATAATGCATTCCCGGATCAGATTGCGTAGAGCAGACCCCGATCAGACTGAAATAATATCGCAAACTACATAATTTGGAACGAATTTTTATTAATACATTCACCAGGAGATAACTAGCTACGAATCCCTATTGACAGCAATATTAATTGGTCGCCTTCGGTGTTCATTCCGTTTATTGGATGCTCCATTCGCCCTGATGGAATTTGCATGAAATTCTCATATGTGGCTGGGTTTGGAAAATAGGACTACTGTCTGTTCCACGTTTTGCTGCCGACGAACATTTGGCCATTACATGTAAACACATTAAATCTAAAAAATATTTAAAAGTAAGTACTTTTTCATCGATAACAAAAGAGTCACCCTCACCAAAAATAATTATTTCATGAAATTCCTTCAAATATTGATTTTATTGCGAAAAAACGATTTTCATATGGGACTTTAACATGGGGAGTTAACGTCCAAAACTTTTCGTTTTTGGATCCTTCAGGAAAAGTTTTGGAAATTGACTCGAAACCTGGCGAGATAGCTTGAAAAGTTACATTTTGAAAATCGGTCCACAAATATAAAAATATTTTTTAAAAGATCTCTTTTTAGCCCCCATGTTAAATTCCCATAGCAAAATCGTTTTTTCGTAATAAAATCAATATTTGATGGAATTTCATCAAATAAATTTGTTTGGGGAGGGTCACTTTTTTGTTATTGATAAAGTACTTATTTTTAAATATTTTTCAGATTTAATGTCTTTAATAGCCAAGAGTTCGTCGGCAGCAAAACGTGGGACAGACAGTAATGCCATTTGCGACCTGTGTCGAAGCATCGGCTTAAAAGTTCCCAAATTATTTTTAAATACACGTAATGTTCCTCAATAGTAATTTAATTCCATGTACATGTACAAATATTTCCAACGCTACTTTCATGCATTATTCAATATTATAGACATTAGTTGACTACCGTAATCCTTTATTTAGGCCCATTCAGACACGTATGCACAAATGTGTTCAGAAATATATGTACGATACAAAATCATTGATTACATTATTTTCACAAAATTCTTTTTATCTACACATACACGAGACCTTGTGTCCTTAAAATCCTATTGATATTAATAAATTACATAATACAGTACAACCTCTCTACAACGATCAATCACGGGAGGACACGACACACAACCGGCTGTTGTAGAGAGGTGGGTGTTGTAGGGACGTTAATTTGTTTCCAAGACACGCGCCATTTGTCGAGTCCCCCAATAAGATGCGACGACAGGCAGATTCAAAAAGCGAAAAATTAATAGCCTTTAATTTGATACCCGTTATAAGCTGTCACCGAAAAGGTGCAACGGTTTCGATATTTAGGACCCTTTTCAGACCTGGCGCCCGTACTAATATAGAGATTTCTCTGATTGGCATAAACTATTGGTTGTGACAGAGAGGGTGTTGTTGTAGAGAGGGCCGTTCACGGATGTTCCATTGTACATGTACAATCAATATTAGACTGATTTTCAGTTTTTAGTTTTTAGTTCAATACATAGTCAAGTACAAACACACATCGACGACATGTACAGTGAGGTCAGCGTGTAAGTGTACACACGAACGAACACGACAGGTTGGTTCCAACCTGTCGTGTTCTTTCGTGTGTGCACTTACACGCTGACCCCACTGTACTGTAAACATACAGAAACATACAATAAAATGCACAAATTGTATGAATTTGTATTCATCTGCATAGATCACTGTGAATCACTGTGAATCAATATGCATTGATAAAAAAAAGTGTTTTAAAGATGTAAGGGGAAGCGCAGAGACAATAAGAAGAGTTTAGAGAGAGAGAGAGAGAGAGAGAGAGAGAGAGAGAGAGAGAGAGAGAAGAGAGACAGATTTGAGAGAGAGATTTGAGAGAGAGAGAGAGAGAGAGAGAGAGAGAGAGAGAGAAGAGAGAGAGAGAGAGAGAGAGAGAGAGAGAGAGAGAGAGAGAGAGAGAGATTTTAGAGAGAGAGAGATATTTGAGAGAGAGAGAGAGAGATTTGAGAGAGAGATTTGGAGAGAGAGAGAGACAGAGAGAGTTTGGAGAGAGAGAGACAGAGAGAGAGAGAGAGAGTTTGGAGAGAGAGAGAGAGTTTGGAGAGAGAGAGTTTGGAGAGAGTTTGGAGAGAGATTGGAGAGAGAGAGACAGAGAGACAGAGAGAGAGAGAGAGAGAGAGTTTGGAGAGATAGAGAGAGACAGAGAGAGAGAGACAGAGAGAGAGAGAGCGAAAGAGAGAGACTGATTTTCACACAATAAAATGACGACGTATCTAAATTCGTGTTAAGTGTCATTTATAAAAAAAGAAGACATGATATCATTTCTAATTTCCGGAAAAAGCTGGCATTTTTCCATGGGAGACAGTAATGTTCCTTTTGTGGCCCGGCCCAGCAATAACTGAGCATGTGTCAGACCTATTGTCCGGGAACTAATACCCTGTTTTTTCGTTCATATGGCGAATTGTCTGGTGCAAATTGGATTTTTCGGTGAATAGAATATACAAGGGGAGTGTTCATGCCAATTTGGCCACGGCTAATTTTTCGTGATATTCAGGAAATAGATTATTGTAAGCTTCAGCTCGCCGCCGGATATTAACTGCATGGAGTCTATGCGAAGCATGCACTAATATTACGGTGATTTATTGCATGATTCATTGCGCATGATTTATTGCATGATTTTATTGCGCATGATTTATTGCGCATGATTTATTGCATGATTTAAGTATTGCGCATGATTTATTGCGCATGATGTATTGCATGATTTATTGCGCATGATTTATTTCGCATATTGCGCATGATTTATTGCATGATTTAAGTATTGCGCATGATTTATTGCGCATGATTTATTGCATGATTTATTGCATGAAATGTGGCCGTGACTGGAGAAATTGGGCTTATGGGTTTTGCGACCAGCGTAGATCCAGATCAGACTGTGCATCCGCACAGTCTGATCAGGATCTGCACTGTTCGCCATTCCGTCAATGCAACACCCGTCGTGTTAGTGTTATCTTATATTTAAGGGTAGGAATTGGCTGGCAGACATTCCACACCCGGGCATTTGAGTCCGGAATACAGTGGGGTCAGCGTGTGTAAGTGCACACACGAACGAACACGACAACCTGTCGTGTTCGTTCGTGTGTGCACTTACACGCTGACCCCACTGTATGTGTCAAGCCAATGGCCGCTGGCCCGTTTTTCTTTCCGAATTTAGTACTGTTTGCAATGCGTTCGAAATGTGTGACCTGTCATGTTACTAACCAGCAAATATAAATCGTTATCAGGCTACAGGTGTATGCTTTAAAATTATGTATACATCGCATATATTACCTGTACAAGTACATGTTCATGTTCAAGTACATGTACAAATGGGGGGGGGGCGGGGGGGGGTCCCAAAATCAGAACTGATTTTTTACAATTAAAATATATATATTCAGCCCTGAAATCAGAATAATCCTGATCTGATGCCAGGTCCTCGCCACTCCAGAATCACTTGGCCCTCTCCCAAAAGCAGTAGGATCAGTAATAATCTTACTACTTTTATAATGGGCAATAACCCAATTCAACCCAAGTCAAATCGTGATTCCTATGAGGAGGAACCCCTACCGTTAATTTACGCCATCGCGTTCGCCCGACCAACTACCCACATACCCATGATGTAAAACATCTGGACTATTTTCTTTACCGCACTACACCACGCATGAATATCTGTTGATAAAAAGTGTGGTTAAATCTCGAACAACACAACAAAATAAAGACAACTAATTTGCTTTCATTACCTTTCTAACGTCCTTCTCATATTTATGACCATGATACGATATATTCATGCACCATGACTAATGTAAGAACTAGTGGTGCACTTTACGTAAGAGCATATTTATAATTCCAAAAGTGGATAACAATAACATCTGAGTAAAGAGACATTACAAACTAAGCGACCGGCGTAGACGTCAGCGAAATTTGAACAGTGTCTACGTTGTTCGCCATTCGTCGAATTTGGTGGAACCTCTCCAATGATAGACGCGATAATGCTACAGTGAAACCTCGCTAAACCGGACACCCTGGGAGGTCCCCAGGGTGTCCGGTCTAGAGAGGCTTCACTGTAAATCAGACATTTGATTAGTCCGAGCCATAGCTGTGTGCTATACGATCACGAACAGACATTATCACTTGAGATAAATTACAAGAACCACATATGTGTGTGTTGTCCGGTTTAGAGAGGTTCAACTGTATACTGTCGGTGGTCTGGATCTACAAGGTGTCCCTAAAACGGGGACCTAACTCAAGTATATCTGTAGCAAGTCCGTTTTCCCAGCCGGTGTCAGAAATGGCACCAGTGCCAGCAACTATTGCAAAGATCGAATGGCGTAATTGCTATAGCAGCGAAACAAAAGAGAATGTAATTGTGCAAATGTAAAATGTTCGCAGACAAACTTAATGCCCTATCCATTAGTTCTACCACGGTTCCACTGACAGTTGTTTAGATGTCAAGGTAACAGGAAATGGATAATGGCATGCGACAGAAGTAAGTAACGCCCTAGTAGAGTCATTTGCGCTTTGTACCGGACCATCTGACGATTCGTGGATTGGTTTTGGTGTATTGGCCAACGGGTTCGATCCCGTATATAACCTGCTTCATGGGGGCGGGGAGGGGTATCCCAAAAGCAGAACGGAACATGTACATAATAGAAACAAATATATTCAGCCCTGAAATTAGAACAGGGAGTTCGGTTTGGAGCGGTTCCACTGTTGTATATCCCACATGGGCAATTACCGGTATATTAACCTCCTTACAACAGCCACCTCTCTACAACAGCCGGTTCTATGTCTTCCAATGGGTGGCTGATGTAGTCAGGTTGCCCTGTATACTCATATACGGCTGTGACAGGAAAAATAGGGCTTATGGGTTTTACGATCCGTGCAGATCCAGATCAGCCTGAGCATCCGCACAGTCTGATCAGGATATGCAATATTCGACATTCCATCAATGGAACACCAACCATGCGATTTCATGTAACAACCAACATAAATCGTTATCAGACTACAGGGGCCCGTTTTCACTAAACTTCTTACGACTAAAATGTTCGTAAGTTCAAATTTGAGATAGTCTGTAACTTTCAATTTATGGATTTACATTTATTGAGCATAGGCTGCATATGCAGCCTATGCTCAATAAATGTAAATCCAATAATTGTTTTCAAGAAAACATTATTAATGCGAAATTTACAGACTATCATAATTTTGCACTTACGAACATTTTAGTCGTAATAAGTTTAGTGAAACGGGCCCCTGGAGTGTGCAATTTTATCATTAGCTATACTGGTCACAAATCCCATCAGCCCCCCTATTAGTTGGGCAGTTTCGTGAACAAATTGCGCACTTTTTGTTACAAGCATGAAACTTGGCACAGTTATAGAAATGTATAAACTGAACATTTTAAGATATAGACCCACTTGAAAATATCAAGATGGCCGCCATTTTGTACACGATACATTTTGACAAACACTTTATGAAGCCAATTTGTCGATAAGTTCCTTGAAAATGCATCATATGGTCTGAAATATTTCGAAAATTGAAGTCGGAATGATATATTTCTTGTATATGTCAAATTTGAGGCCATTTTCAAGATGGCCGCCATAATCAAAGTAAAATACAATACATGCATTACTGAACAAATAATTGTACTAAATTATTTGAACATCCTTGATTTAGGACATTACGCTTTGTTACTGTTATGACTATATGAGACAGTGTATATATATATATATCAATATGGCCGCCATTTTATAAGATGGCCGCGACTTCCAAGTCCATATTCAACGTACTTGCACACATTTAGTATTGATGTCTTTGGCAACCCTGTTACGGTCCTTCATACAACTGAGAGAAAAAAATGTTGAAAAAGTGCTCTTAAATCTGACATAATCTATCTTTCAGGTAGTAGGTATTGTGATGCGTTTGTGTCATTAAGTATGACAATATTGGTGTTCTATTGGTGATCTATGATGGTCATATTCGGCAATTATCGTGGATCTCTCAATCGAGTCCTTGTCTTGATCGACACGTTACATGAATATCATCATGGCTACTTGTATGATTATTCACGCTCACAGTCGCCACCACATTTGCACAGTGCAGTGCATTTCATGCATGCTTCGACACATTTACAGTGGCCAGCGCATCCTCTCACCGATTGACAGCCACATCTGATGAGCTGCTGGCATACCTTTGACGCTTCAGGGAGGGTGGTCCATAGTGGTTCCCATGTTTGAGCCGTCGATCTTTTCCATCCCCAATTAGCTGCACAGGTGGAAGACTCGGACCTATGACACCAACAATATGCCTATTAAAAAAAATCCCATTACCCCACCCACTTGGTCTCGTACATTACCATCTTCTATTTATAGAAGGTGGGTATGAATATGGCAATTATAGAAAGAGCCCTCTATTTTCCGATTCGCACAAACACAATAAACATCGATTAAATGTATGAAATAATGTCTCTGGCAATCGATAAAGGTATTAGGTGTGTGAATATCCTCACTTCAAATCGCTTTTTCAAGTATTTATTGAGTTATTCGCATTTTGATTACCCCATCCAAAGCGAAAGTTGCGTGTACGAAAGAATCTCACACAGAATCGGAGGCCGTCCGGCGTGGATTATCGGTCATATTTGGCCGATAGCTGATCGCCAGCTCAAACTAAAGTGGTGCACCATGACCATATACATTAGAAACTCCAACCATACAAAGTTCGTCCAATTGTGATCGTTCACCGATCTAAAAAAACACTTTTTTGTCTAATTTCGTTCATTATCTGGAACTGGGTCAATGCACCATCTTCCATAATACAATCGGAAGCGTCTATATAAAGAACATCTCTGATTGGCTAAATGTAAACTGTATGATGTCATTCAACCTATTTCGGGATTGCGGAAGACATATACTGATAGTACGCGAATCATGAATGAAAGTAGAAAAAAGGTGTTTTTTACATCGGTGAACGATCACAATTGGACGAACTTTGTATGGTTGGAGTTGCTAATGTATATGGTCATGGTGCACCACTTTAGTTTGAGCTGGCGATCAGTTATTGGTCAAATATGACCGATAATCCACGCCGGACGGCCTCCGATTCTGTGTGAGATTCTTTCGTACACGCAAATTTCGCTTTGAATGGTGTATACAAAATGCGAATAACTGAATAAATGCTGGAAAGAGCGATTTGAAGTGAATATATTCACACACCTAATACCTTTATCGATTGCCAGCGACAGAAACATTTAATCGATGTGTATTGTGTTTGTGCGAGTCGGAAACGAGAGGGCTCTTTCTATAATGGCCACAATGTTATTCACCTTTCTGTATAGAAGATGGTAATGTACGAGACCAAGTGGGTGGGGTAATGGGATTATTTTTTTTAATAGGCATATTGTTGGTGTCATAGGTCCGAGTCTTCCACCTGTGGTTAGCTGGTGATGGGATGACTGGACGTGGAATTAGTGCCTGTCCCCAAAAGTGACCCGCCTGGTAGGCCACTCGTTTGGTATGCTCAAAAAGCGCGGCGGAAGTTGGTGGAATAGCATCGATAGACCTTCCTTTCCCGGTGAACAAGTACTTGTCCTGTCATACATGACAACAACAAACCGCTCAATGAATGGCATATTCAACTTGACCGTGGCAGCAGTCGGTGCGTTACTCAGCGCGATGAAAGAGTCGGTGATACTTTCATCAATCCTCAATGTCTGCCATGCAGTAGTCTTTCCTCGTTCAGCAAATGAGGAAGTTTGGTCACACCTGGTGAATGCGTGGAATACTGGAAGACCTTTGCATTTGTCAGAACCCAATGCATCCGCGATTGCATGGATTGGAATATATCGAAAGTGTTTGCCAACTCCAAACACTACACAGAGTTCAGCGACGTACAACTGTCGAAAAAGGTCAACGGATATAACAATGACATCCGTGTCGACAGTACGAATCATCAGTCGGCTGTATCCATGTCGTCCGCATTCAGCTGCATGCGCAGAAGTCGCGTATCCGCTTCTTCGTGTGTACACGGTGACAATTCTGAGACATCTCTGTCTCTGCTACACAGGACGGTATCCACGTATATTCAGTTTAACTCTTTTCCGTCATAGTCCACACTCGTGGCAACTTTTGCCAGGTAGTTGAATAGTTCCGTCTTATTTTCGTCCAACTTCAGGAATGACTCCCAGTTGCTTGGTATGTTGCTGCCTGGCTGAACACGCCGCCTTGTGCATGTGCCTCGTTTAGTGCATTCGACTGCTTTAAGACTATCTGGAATATATCTGTCCCATATTATGTCAATTCTGTCAACATGCTGATGTAGTTCATGAAAACATCATGGGCATATGTATGAAATGTTTTCGATGCCCCAGGCTTCACTATATGGACAATAGCAGCATCATCTAGGAGTAACGCTTCAACATCCGGCGCACTCTCTTGTACGTCAACAAGCTTCTCCAAACAGTGTGCAAGGTCAGACTTTGTTCCAGAACGTGTTTGTCCAAACTGGGAGAGAGCCGGTGGATATCCCTGATTTTAATGACTGAAAAACTCATCAAGGTCACCACCTCGAACCTGACATGAAACATACAGTTGAGAGAACAATGCACAGGTCTTCTTCAAAGACATAATTTGTTGCTTCTCTTGTGACACTTTTCTTGAAGGCAAAGAACCAAACAAGGGAAGTTTGTTTCTAGTAACTGGTTAAAAGAGTGACACCGTTCGTTTTCCCAGTCTACAATAAAAAAAAAAGTGTGCAAACTGTTCTTCCCCCACCTGTTGGATCTTCTCCACGGTGGTTACTACATCACCATTGACAATGTCTCTCGTGTCTAGAACTAACAGGTCCCCACTGTCATCTATAAATGGATTACCCATTCTTTCAATGACACCACAAAGTGAGAGTACCTGTTTTTGGAAAGTCGTCTGCATACTTTTCACCTGTTCGTGATGACGAACTCTAGAGTTGTTGCTGCTATACGTGATGTTTACCAGTGATGCTTCAAACTCCCCAATAACTCTGGCAACCCCAGGACCTGCTACCATCCATCGTAGAAGTTCTGCAGAATTTTCTGTTAGACCTACAGCTCCTCCGTCACCCTTGACACACTTGTTATTTTGCTCATGCGCATGATCGATGGCTATTGCCGAGAACATGTTGTGAGTTTTATCTACTACAACGTTTCCGGCTTCAAACTCTGTTGCGATATTCGGATGAGTCAGAGAAAGGGACATCATATCGCGAAGGTGGACAGGTAGCCAACGAGAGTAGTGTGTGTGGTTCAGTGCAAAGAACCAAGGTATGAGTTTGGCCAATGTTTCTCTGTACAAATTTCCCTGCCGAATAGATTGAATGAATACCAACACTGTCAACTCAAAGTCCAGTGTAATTGACCAATACAAAAACTGAGGACTATTTGAGCCACTGACTGCTCGCCACTCATCGAATGACAATGTATCTTTACCATCTTCTACACTAGTTAGATAGTGTGCGAATGCGTTGTGCATCAATATGTACAGACTACTGGCTGTCACTTGGTGCGCATGTCGGGTCCGTGTCACGTGTACTGCCTTGATAAATGACTCAGCTGAGCCAGATGATTGGCATCAGAAATAGCACTATCATGTAACCAATCTCCTAGGGTCTTCAGGGCAGCTATTTCTATATGAAGATCTCCAAACATAATTACAAACTTGTCTTCTCCGTGTGTGTCTGGCCAATTCCATTGTATTGTTTTGGCAACAGCATAGATGGGCAATGACAGGTGTCTGGCCTGGATGTAGGAACTGCACAACTTGGCGTATAACATCCATCGCCATGCCGTATTATTGCAGGCGATTTCGCCTCTTCCTGGAAGAGAGGAAGCAACGCACTAATGTTAACCGATGTGTTAGCCAGGTCTTGTCTAGATGCATGATGCGCTGCCCATGACATTTGCATGTCCTGTTCTTCACTTCACAGCTTGGCATACGTCTTTCGTATGCTCGAGCCACTGGAATTGCTGTGCAATATGTTCTGATAGGACTGGATACTCACTTCTAAGCGATCCACTGATGGCAGGTACTGTCGGTTCCTTCTCCCGTAGGATAACTGGGGGCACACTTGTGTAAGCCTCAGGTAATGGCAATATATTATTTGGTGTTGGTGTTTCAGATGGATGAAGGACGACACCGTCGCTGTCTTCTCTATGACAGTCAGCTGTAGGATGCTGGAATATTGATATCCCTGTTCCATGGAAAGATCCTTGTGCTGTAGTTGATGATGGGTTACGGTCGATATTATCAACTGCACATGTGGTGAAAATGCCTTTGCGAAGTTTAGGTGGGCACACAACATTCTCCTTCCGAAATTGCTCGCATACACCATTCGCCATGTCCGTGGATATGGCTAGTACTCTGTCATAAGAAATGGACAGTCCTAGATCATATAGCTTATCTACAAGTCCGCGTTTCCGTGTTTCTGCATGCACAAGGAGACCTGTGTATATAGGAAGAGGCGGTTCCCGTGATTTCGCTGTGATACTGTGAAGACGAACCTTCGCGTCGGCGTATTGTGCTATTGAAATACAACACTTGCGCTGCAGACAGGGTTGCTTGTGAGGCGCGTTCGTTGCTAGACTTGGTTTTAATATTCGGTCCATCAATAATCATCCCAACTAGTGCTGTCAGTGATAATGGAACCGAGTCCAGTTGACTATCACAATCGAATGACCCATTGAATGTGGATTTCATATTAAACATATCTCTGCGAACAATTGACGCTGCTTTCGCGAGAATGATACAGTCATTATCAAAGTCCTTGTTATATGATGCATTTACAACAATATCAATCCCCTCGTTAAAGGCAAGCAAAACGTTGCGACCGTGCTTATGAGCTTCCATGTCTGGAAACTGATCAAGAAGTTTTTGAGGTGTGTTGTTTGTACCCTGGACGATACATTAGCACCTAGCTGACTTAAACGCAGCGTATACATCTTTACCAGCTCCACTAGTTTCAACACGAGTGGTGTGTCACCGCTTCCTGCTCTAGCATCTTCAATATATGCAACCAGCTCGGTAAGTGCAATGCCGTGAATACGGTTATCTTTGCTTTCTTGATCACCAGTACTTGCATTTTCTGATCTCCTGTATAGTGAAATGAGACAGCATCTTGCGCCATCATGTCTCCTGTACTTAGTTTACCTAACAGCACACTACATATGCGTAGGAGCAGTGGGGCAGGGTAGGGAGGGGGGGGGGGGCGCAGCCACCCCACCCCCAATATTGAGAGTGTGGGGGGGGGGGCAGAGTATTTTTGGCCCCTCCAATAATTGCATGAAATTGTGTGTATGTATCGTCATTAATATTGTTCATATATAATTATGAGACAATGTCAAGCTAGAGTTCGTGAATAATTTCACCCTTCGTGCGACAGTTCTTTTTTATCCTGCAGAGACTGACACAAGAGAGCAAGCGTTTACTGCAAGTATGTTGGTGCCGCGAAAAAGAAGTGCAGGTTTTACACAGACATCTACAACAACAACAAAAAAGTTTCTGCCAAAATATTATTTGAATATTATTTGATTTTCGATCAATTTTAAATCTTAGTTGCAGCCAAACATGTAGTAAGTAATTGCTTAGACTATCTTCATGCAAGATAACATGTGACAATGATTATCTGTCAGCTTTATAATAAATAAATCATAAGCTTTTTGAACACACATACTGTAGGCATACCAAATTCCGACGGGTGCCTAACGTCGACACAATAGAAAAAAACATAACAATAGGTGTAGATTGTTTCTCAATCTGTTATTTTCGAAGTCCATTCTGCCACACCATTAGAAATTAAATAAATTCAGTCTTAGTCTATCCCCCATGTCATAACCATTGTAACGGTGGAGCACCTCAACACACCCACACCCAGCCACCCCCAGGCAAAATCATGAAAATAAATACAAAATAAGTTGGTGGACAACTGTTGTGTTGACTTGTTTTGTTAAACCCTGCACTTGCTAGCTATTTACTGTTTGAAATAAGTATATAATTGCATTCCCAGACGAATATTTTGGGATACTTAAGGAATAAATGCAATTACATATTCTCACTTTACCCTCAGTTGTTAAATGTCATGTGTACTCGTCTTACCCAGAGGACAGTTTTGGCATTCGGCCTCTTCTCAATGGTCATATTAACATGCGAGAATCTCAATATAATGAGAATGACCGTACACTCATTATCCTTTGGTCACGAGCAGGACGTCTAGATAAACGTGATGGATGTTTGTTCGAACCTGACCATTTCTGCCTTGTTATAACAGAGCAATGTGAGACGCCAATCTTACCAACAAAACGCAAAAGATCATCGGTGAATAATGTAGTGGCATGCACAAAAAATAAACATGTGAAATTACCAACAGAAAAACAAGCAACACTTACGTCTTATTTGATAGTGAATATCAAACAAGAAAGCAACCATGTCACCCAGAGTCAATCTGATATAGTAACTGCCACCAATACGTGTGTTCGGACAGCTAACGAATATAAAACCCACGAGACTGATACACTCTGTGAAACTTTTGTGAAAACGTCTAAGAGTGCCGCGAACATTTCTGAGAGTGAAGGCTACCCGTCCAATATTGATGACCCTACATGTACATCACCAACAAAAACCACGAATAACATTAATCCAACAAACAATATTGTAGATCGTGTACGGAAACCAGAGACGAATAGTATAGCTGATCACACAATGAATATCAAAGAGGACAACCATGATGCTATATTAACTGCTACCAATACATTTGTTCACACAGCTAATGAATATAAAACGCATGTGACTGATACACTCTGTGAAACTGTTGCGAAAACGTATAAGAGTGCCACGAACAATTCTGAGACCGACGGTTACCAACCCAATATTCATGACCCTACATGTACATCACCATTGAAAACTATGAATAACGTCGGTTACTCCAACAAGCAATTTTGTAAGTCCCGTACGGAAACCAGAGACAAACTTTTTATCATTCGACACAGTGAATACCAAACAGGACAATAACAATTTACCTCTTATTCAATGTGATATAATAAGTGTCACAAATACATGTGTTCAGACAGCTAGTGAATCTAAAACTCATAAGAATGATACAGCCTGTGAAATGGCAGTGGAAACATCTAATAGTGTCGTGAATACCGAGGCCGAGTCACCAGTGGAGACTCTGCACGTAAATCACCAAAGAAAACCAAGAATAATGTTAATCTAGCAAACAATTGTGTAGGTGTCATACGGAAACCAGAGACAAATATTAAGTCTTATTTCACAGTTAATACCAATCATGATAATACCAAGAATCATGTACCTCTTAGTCATATATTAACAGTCAACAATGCATGTGTTCAGACAGCTAATCCATCTGAAACTCATGAGGATGATACAGCATGTGAAACGTCACCAATCACATATTTCTGACAATACATCTGAATCAACAATGAAAACCACAAATTATGTTAATCCAACAAACACTAGCATAGGTCATATGCGGAAACCAGAAATGCGTTGCAATGCTTTGTGTTGTTCAAACAACGAACCATTTAGACCTACAGATAAAACTACTCTGGAACATTCAGCTCGTGAGTACAAAACAAGGAAAAGATTGTGTAATGCAGCACGGTTCCAAAGTTATCAATGGCTAACCTATTGTACGAGCACAAACCGGGTGTATTGCACTGTTTGTCGGTATGCAGCAGACAATTATTTAATAACATTTAGTATTAAGTCTGAAACAGAATTTATCAAAGAATGGTTTAACAACTGGAAGAAATCACCCGGCAATTTCAGAGAATACCAACAATGTGAAACGCATAAAGAGGCAGTCGAGAAGATGGCATTTATTAATAAAGAAACCAAATTGAATGTAAAACAATCATTGGATAAGCAATTATCATTTGACCAAAACAGACATTTTGAATGCTTAATTAAACAGTTCAATTCAATACGGTTTTTGTTGAGGCAGGGTCTTGCACAGCGCGGTCACGTAGAATGGGAAGGGAATCTAGAACAACTTCAAAGACTAAGGGCGGAGGACTCTACATCTATGGAAACATGGTTATTGAACAAATCATATCAGTCGCCTATAATTACAAATGAAACAATTACAATGATGGGCCAATTCCTCTTACGAAAATTAATTAAACGGATAATAGATGCGAGATGGTTCGCTATAATAGCTGACGAAACGAGAGACATCTCTAATAGGGAACAATTATCCTTATCCATACGCTAGGTAGCGGATGATTTCAATGTGAATGAAGAGTTTGTAGGCGTAATTGAACTTGCGGATACGTTTGCATCAACTATACTTATGCGCATTAAAGATTATTAGACTCTCGCTGCAATTAGGAAATTGTAGAGGTAAGGGTTATGACGGTGCCGCTTGCAGGATTCGTCCAGGGAAGTTACAATTATCAGGGAGTCTCACGACCTGGTGAAGGAAATAGCATCCTTAATAAAGAATTCACCCAAACGACAAGTGGTGTTTGAAAAAATTCAACTGGAAGCAGGAACCTCCAGTACAAGAATAAAAACCCTCTGTCCAACCAGGTGGACTGTGAGAACAGGGGCTATCGCCAGAGTGTTAGAAAACTATACAATTATCAGAGACACAATGGAAGACATTAATGTACATGGAAATGATGAGTATTCGAGACGAGCAGGGGATGTAGCAATTTTAATGCAAACGTTTTGATTATATTTTTCGCTGCATGTTTCGCACATTTTATTTGCAGCGACTGAGCAATGATCAGTTGTGTTACAAAAGAAAGATGCGTATGTTGCCGACTCTATAAAAGGCGCGCATATGGTTTCCTCCTGTGAAAGGCAGAGAAGTGATGAGGCATTTGATGCATTGTTCGAACGCGTTGAACACCAAGAGCTGTAGGAGAACAGCATAGCTCGACTACGAGGGTTGTCGATGTACACATAGCTTGACAAACAAGGTTGCTGTGGCATGCATAAAAACCTTAACCAAGGTTGACTAAAAACCTTAACCAAGGGGAATTAAGTAAGTAATTCAAGGTTAAATGTAGGTCAATGTCAGATACAGGTCAGGGATTATTATTGTACATCACTAGGAGATGAAGTTGTCCAAGTATGGTTGATGTAGGCCCAGGAGTATTCCATATACAAGCTTGACTATAAACATTAACCAAGTAATTCAAGGTTAAATGTAGGTGAAGGTAAAATATAGATCAGGGGTTATTGATGTACATCCCTATGAGAAAAAGTTATCCAAGTATGGTGTATGTATGCACAATAGTATTCCATCTACAAGCTTGAATTCCATCTACAAGCTTGACTAAAAACCTTAACCAAGGTTGAGTAAAAACCTTAACCAAGGGGAATTAACTAAGTAATTCAATGTTAAATGTAGGTCAAGGTCAAATATAGGTCAGGGGTTGTTGATGTACATCACTAGGAGATGAAGTTGTCCAAGTATGGTTGGTGTAGGGCCAGGAGTATTCCATCTACAAGCTTGACTAAAAACATTAACCAAAGAGAATTAACTAAGTAATTCAAGAGGAAATGTAGGCCAAGGTCAAATATAGATCAGGGGTTATTGATGTACATCACTATCAGAAAAATGGTGTCTGTATGCACAATAGTATTCCATGTACAAGCTTGAGTAAAAACATTAACCAAGGTTGACTAAAAACCTTAACCAAGTGGAATTAACTAAGTAATTCAAGGTTAAATGTAAGTCAAGGTCAAATATAGGTCAGTGGTTGTTGATGTATATCACTAGGAGATGAAGTTGTCCAAGTATGGTGGGTGTAGGGCCAGTAGTATTCCATATACATGCTTGACTAAAAACCTTAACCAAGGGAAATTAAGTAAGTACTTCAAGAGGAAATGTAGGTCAAGGTCAAATATAGATCAGGGGTTATTGATGTACATCCCTATGAGAAAAGGTTGTCCAAGTATGGTGTATGTATGCACAATAGTATTCCATGTACAAGCTTGACTAAAAACCTTAACCCAGGTTGACTAAAAACCTTAACCAAGGGGAATTAACTAAGTAATTTAAGAGGAAATGTAGGTCAAGGTCAATTATAGATCAGGGGTTATTGATGTACATCACTAGGAGATGAAGTTGTCCAAGTATGGTGGGTGTAGGGCCAGTAGTATTACATATACAAGGTTGACTAAAAACCTTACGCAAGGCGTGACGGTGACGCCGACGCCGGGGTGACAACATAAGCTCTATCTATTCTTCGAATAGTCGAGCTAAAAAGCAAAGGACATAACTGACCCTCCATGCTTGCCACGATACCGAAAAGTTCCGAAACGAATTGATGATGGCGCAGATGGTGTTCGATTATCAACACCAAAATAATATTTCAGACGCCAATATTTTGAGTCAATAGGTACGATAAAAGAACGCGTACAACATAGATTTTCTTCCGATAATATTGATGTACTTGTCGCTAATTATAGGGGCAGCTAATGGTGGACAAGTGGCTGTTTCTCCAGCTATACAGACTTTATATAAACATGACACAAACATGAGTGAACTGAGTAGCCAGCCGACATTGTTGGGCGACGTTGTCAGGCACAGCAATTTGAAAAGAAAAACTGTTACAAGCATCAGGACAGTTTCAGACATACTGAATGATGAACCGTTCACTAAAAACCTTTTGCCGTCAGTGGTGTCGCTTATGAAATTGTATCTCACAGTTCCAGTCACAACAGCAATTGCAGAACGTTCTTTCTTCGTGTCTGAGGCGTTTGAAAACCTATTTAAGGTCTACTATGTATGATACAGAAACGTCTGAACAATATCATGCTTCTTCATTGTCATAAGGAAGAGACCGATAATCTGAATGGGAATGCACTAGCATTATAATTTGTTACTAAAAGTAACGAATGGAGGGCGTTCTCTGGTGGGTGCTGTTAGTGATAATATGTGCCGCACCAGGAAAAAAATGGCCCAATTGAGATTTTCCATCAGTGTAGCCCCATATAGAGAATAGTAGGTTAATGCCGTGAATGGGAAAATATATATGGCAAGGCTTAGGAAACGGAATGGGCGAGGCTCTGCCGAGCACATCCCGTTTCCGAGCCGCGCCAGATATTTTTCCCATTAACGGCACTAACCTACTATTCTATTTATCCCGTCAACATTACAAATAGCTTTAACATGCACAAAAATAACCCCAGCCTCCTCTCCAAATCGTATTGACAGGATATCAAAAATGTTTCACGGCACCGTGTTTCACGGCACATACGCACTGTCTTGACGGGATACATTAGCCTACATATCCACGCAGTCTGATCAGGACCTACACTGATCGCAATTTGCAAGTGAAACCCTCATGATGCTTCTAATTATATTTGTGTTATCATCCAATACTTCAAAAGTGTGCTAGATGATCAGGAGCTACACTGGTCAAACCCTCAATTAAATCATGTTAGTATCATGGTGTGTCGCAATAGGAGACATGATTAGAAGTTTGGCTAAGAAAATGTAGGTTAAGACCTTTGTGCCCAACGTAACCAAGACCATCCTACATCGCTGTGGAGCATGATCAGGGTCCGTGTGAGATTGCACCATTGCGCCATTGCGCCATAGATGCATCGTATAGATGAATAGTGTGCAGAATGGTTAGGGGCTATACAGGTCATAAATGTCGTAACGTACATTTTGTTGAAGGTACATATTGTTATCATAATTGCTTCATAACAGTGATGAGATACATGACTATAACATATGTGAATATTGTCTTGTTACTGTATACTATATGGTACATTGAGTTGCCATGTCCGCTATCTTTGTATGTATAAACAATTGTACAGTTTCACATCTTCGACCGTTTGACACATATAGCAAATAATATGACGGTAAAAGTAATACAATTTGGTGCAATACATCATAGACAGATATGAAAACAGCGTGCTATAAATATTATGCCAGAAAACTATACAAAAGACGAGATATCTGAGCATTTCTGCCATCAATCTCAAAATATATTTCAATGTGTAAACTTTTCTATCTGATGCACAATTTATTGTTAGTGAACACATTACCCATAGGTAAAGCGATATCTACTCGCATAGTAGTCGAGTAAAACACCAGTGACAATACACTCAGACGACTGTTTACATGTCACTGGATTTGACACAGTATGTATGGTACTACTATAGGTATATATTGACAGCACTGTGTATTTATATGACTGTTACATAGCCATTAATGGATTCTTTCTCAAAGATTTTAACAACGGGTCAACAAACTCTTCAGAAATCAGACTTTTGCATAGAAGTGTGATGAAAACAACCCATAGGACGTTGTTGTTTAACATCTGTAGTGTAAAAGACGTTGCACCAGTTTGTATTTATGTATATGTCATATTATTTGTGGTATGTGTCAAACGCAACAATATGTAAAACTGACTGATGACTTGTACACACTAAGATGGCTGACATAGCAACTCCATGTGTCATATAGTATACAGTTACAAGATAATGTTCACATATATGTTATACATATATCCCATCACATCTAGGAAGCAATTATCTTTGAATCAAACGATGATGAAGTATAGAACGGGTCATTAAGGTTTCGTACCAATCCATTTGGCATGTTTTTAAGTTATATAGTGTATAACATCATCGGTAATCAAATTAAAAAACTTACCTACCATGTATTTTTTGGAGTGTAAGTGTAAGCTGACCATTTTTACGCCTTGTTATTACGTGTAATGGGTTATGTAAAGTTGTACTCTGTATTTCTGGTTACATGTTACGCTATTATAAGGGCATAACATAAAACTACCATTTATAAAGTAATAAGAGTAGTACTGATCCTACTGCTTTTTGGAGGGGGTCAAATGATTCTGGTGTGATTAGGACCTACCATCAGATCAGGATTATTCTGATTTCAGGGCTGAATATACAGTATAGTTTTTTTTTATTTCACTTCTGATTGTTTGGATTTTCCCCCCATTTGTACATGTACTTTAACATGTACATGTACTTGTACAAGTAATATATGGGATTTAGTACTAAACCCATTGACCCGGCCTTAAATGACCTTAGCTGTTGATAGGCCGTTAAACCCAAACTTAAAACTACCACAATCATGTGATAAATCAGGACGTACTTTGAAAGGTTTTCAATTCACTTATGAGGGTAGTCATTCAATTAAAAGACAGTTACAAATATTTGGGGATAATCGTTAAGCCGTCAGAAATCTTTACACATGCTATAAAACAATTGAACAACAAGGCTATTAAGACTATATTCTGCATAAGGAAATGTTTTCCATATTACAAAATGTATACTGCCCCGATGCTAAAATTATTTGAAACTTGTGTCCGACCTATTTTACTGTATTGTAGTGCAATTTGTGCTCTTGACTCACTTCTACGTGATAATTTACAAATTGAAACCAGGTATGAAGAATTTTTGCCCGATAAATGCTTTTTAAAATTTGCCAAATGCTTGTTGGGTGTTTACAAGGCCGCAGTCAATGTGGCAGTCTTATCATAATTAGGTTATTTCCCAATTTCTATATTAGCTTTGAAATACACTGTAAACTTTTGGCACCATGTTATTAATGGAGATGAAAAGAGACTAGTTAGATTGGCATATTTTGAAAAATTATCTTTACCAAATAGCTATTGTAATAAACTGAAAAAGTTTTTTCTCAAAGTAGGATTTGAACACGTGTGGGTTAATCAAAATACGGTGTCACTATCTAAGTTGTTAGTCCATGCCATACAAATAAAGTTACAGGATAAATATGTTACCTTTTGGAAAGAAGTACTGCATAATAATGATAACACAGCAAGTGGTAATAAACGGCGTACATTTAGGATTTTTAAAGTTAATTATAAGATGGAAAACACTTTTTGCTTACCAATATAGATAAAGCTGCTATTTCAACTTTTGTGAAAATTAGGATAAGTAACAGTAAGCTTTTTATAGAATAGGGTAGATTCGCCTGTAAATGAACGAATATATCCACTTTGTAATTCTGAGGTTGAAACAGAAAAACATTTTATTGTCAGATGTGAGAAACTAAATTGTATTAAGACAAGACATATTTAGTAAGATACAAGACATAGTCCCCACTTTTATTAGCATGAATGATGATGACAGATTTTATTTTATTATGAGTAACATTGAATATGATATTAGTAAAATGTGTACAGAAGGAATTCATAGGATGTATATATTTAGAAACCAGGAAGTAGATAATAAAAGAAATTAGATCTAGATGATACATTGTTCATGACTTACTTCGCTTTAGTATTCCTCAGTAGCCTATTTCACCAACATTGCAAAGTATACTTTAGTAGCAAAGTATACTTTGAGGGAGAAATTTTCAATTTTATGATAAATTTATTAATTTTTATTATACTGAATTTATTACATTATCACAGCCAATTTGGCTGTGATAATGTAATAAATTCAGTATAATAATTCTGCATACTTTTAATCATGAAATATATGCATTTGTTAGTTCTATATGAAATAATGCATTTCAGGAAAAATAAATGATTACTCCCTCAAAGTATACTTTGCTAGTAAAGTATACTTTGCAATGTTGATGAAATAGGCTACTGGTGCGATATAGTAGAATTGTGTTCTTACATTTTGTTAACTTGTTAACTTGAACTAGTCATATAATGTTTGATACATGTGTAGTCATTGTGTATGTCCATTATGAATGTATATGTCTATATCAATGTTTTATGTTAGTTGGCATCAAGCCTTTGTATTAGGTTTTTAAGCCATTAAATTTGATTTGATTTGTGATAACCAGATTTAATTGCATCGCACTACATCATGTAGTATATCTTTGCTATATATATATATATATATATACGTAGTACAGTACATTGGAGTGGGTTGCAGGTTGGAGCACGCGATGGGTAATTTAACGGCCGGGATTCATCCTGACCGGAATCCCGACTGGAGACCTGGTTTGGCCCTCACATACGTCTTTGGCATTTTGTATGTGACAGTTGAATCTGGTTATACCCCTTATGTGAGTGTTACGATTATTCGTAATCCTATTTTAGGGGAAGGGGCCAAGTGACTCTGTTTGGTATGGACCTGGCACCAGGTCAGGTTATTCTAATTTCAGGGCTGAATACATTTTTCCCGTTCTGATTTTGGAATTTTCACCCCAATGCAACAGGTTAAAACGGGATCGAACACGTTTGCCCGGCCTTACATGACAGCTGTTGATAGGCCGTTAAACACCAATAAACAAACAAACAGTACAATGTACTGTAGGACTGTAGCATATTCAGCAAAGACATACTGAACATGTATAATTTTACATATAGCAAACTAGTTTGCCCCCCCCCCCCCAATAATTGAAACGTTCCTACGCCTATGCACTATCCTCTAATACATGCGCACAATTCTTGACCCGATTGTGTAAACGAAACATGGACGCTTTCCGAAGATCACCTCCGGCCCTTCACCACAGAAGAAGCACGATATTTCCTTTTCAGCTGATTCAATTGTATCAAATATATTCACCATACGGCTGGACTATATCTCCAGTCACAAACACGTATCATTTTATAAACATACACGTACCAATCATATACCAGACACATTCAATTTCAGATGACGTTTATGAGCGTAAAGGTAACGCTTACATGTGGATGTGACTGGAGATATAGGGCTTGTGATTGTTGCGACCAGTGTAGATCCAGATCACCCTATGCATCCACACAGCCTGATTCGGATCTGCACTGTCTGCCATTCCATCAACGAAACCCATCAGCGAAGCACTCTAACAAGCAATATAGATCGTTAACATGGTTAACATTCTACAAGAGTGTGCTATTGGATCTGGGGGCCGTTTCACTTCGTACGACTAAAATGTTCGTAAGTGAAAAATTATGATAGTCTGTAAAATTTACATTAACACTGTTTTCTTGTAGACAATTATTTGGTTTACAGTTATTGAGCATAGGCTGCATATTCAACCTATGCTCAATAAATGTAAATCCATCAATTGAAATTTACAGACGATCCTAAATATGCACTTACGAACTTTTTAGTCGTACGAAGTTTATCATGCCTCATTTGCATATGAAAATAGCCTGATACCCCAGGAGCTACACTGGGCACAATTCCCATAAGCCTCATGTCTGCAGTCACGATATGAAGGGATCGGTATAAAAATTGGTTCAAGTCAAAAAGGACTTTTTCTACTGACCACTTAATACATTTTCATTACGATGACCATTTTCGACAATAGACCGCATACTATAGATAGATAGACCGTTAACCACCAAGTGATCATTTCCACCCCGAGGTGCCAGGTGCATTAACCAAATAGTGGAAGTGTTATTACATCGATAACCTCTCGGTCCAGCCTACGGAGCCCCACAGGGAACGTAGAATTTTTTACTTTTATTAATTCGTTCCCACGAAATAATAATTCGTTCCAACGAAATAACAATTCGTTCCCTCAATTTAACAATTCGTTCCCACGAATTAACAATTCGTTCCAACGATATAACAATTCGTTCCCTCAATTTAACAATTCGTTCCCGCGAAATAACAATTCGTTCCCACGGGAACGAATTGTTAATTCTTGGGAACGAATTGTTATATCGTGGGAATGAATTGTTAGTTCGAAGGAACTAATTGTTAAATTGAGGGAACGAATTGTCATTTCATGGAAACGACAATAGACTGCATACTATAGATAGATAGACCGTTAACCACTAAGTGATCATTTCCACCCCGAGGGGCCAGGTGCATTAACCAAATAGTGGAAGTGTTATTACATCGATAACCTCTCGGTCCAGCCTACGGAGCCCCGCAGGGGACGTAGATTTTTTTTGTTTTTATTAATTCGTTCCCACGAAATAACAATTCGTTCCCACGAATTAACAATTCGTTCCCACGAAATAACAATTCGTTCCCTCAATTTAACAATTCGTTCTCACGAATTAAAAATTCGTTCCAACGATATAACAATTCGTTCCCTCAATTTAACGATTCGTTCCCACGGGAAAGAAATGTTAATTCTTGGGAACGAATTGTTATAGGGAACGAATTATTAATTCGACGGAACGAATTGTTATATCGTGGGAACGAATTGTTAATTCATGGGAAGAATTGTTAAATTGAGGAAACGAATTGTTATTTCGTGGGTACGAATTAATAAAAAAAAAAGTGCATGTCCCCTGCGGGGCTCCGTACCAGCTCATCTGCTCAAGACAAACTCGAATAGTCTTGCGCCAACTGGCTTACACTACTGCCTGCGTTAATCTTGCCAATATTTGTCAATTTCCTTACATGTATTTCAAAATTCTTGAATAGTGTTCTTGAAATCAAGCAGCTTGATTGTCTGAGCATGAGCTGTGCGTTGTGTATTATACATGTATCAGGAGCTGGACTAGTCACAAATTGTGTTATTCCCCGATTCGTCAGTCAGAGTTGCATGAATATTAAAAAGATGAAAATAGCGGTGACCTGTTTACAGATGGGATACTGGCGAGCGAAATTTACGTTACTGTCATTTTCCAACAATTGTATCATCATGCGTCGCATACACACATACACAATAGGAGCAGATTCTTTCCAACAGAAACAAGTATACTTCACTGATGGAATTGCGAACAACGTAGTCCCTGATCAGACTGCGCGGATGCGCAGGCTGATCAGGGACTGCGCTTGTCGCAACGGCTCAAGAACTGTTGTCAATTTCACTAGCCGTGTCATACGGATATTCTACAAAGTCTCAAGTAACACCTTCATTAACCGTTGTGTCTCCGCTGCAAGGCATTTTCAAGATTGAACAGTAATTGAATCGGGCCCGGATAATCATTTCGTCGTAAACATGTTTTATTACTTTCATTACAGATCCATTGATCGGAAGGTGGAAATGTGCCATTTCTATGGTGGAAGATATTTGCCATCGAGATGTCGAGATTTTGACATAATTTATCGCAACATGTGGACTTAAATATCACGACATGTCGACATAACGTGAAACTATGTCGACATGTTGAGATAAATGTTGTCGACATAACGTGATACGTTAACACGACAAGTCAACATAATATGGTAAGTAATCACAACAAGTCGACATACATGTACCGTGCTAGTTTAACACAACATGTCGACATAACGTGATAGTTTAACTCAATCTGTCGACATAACGTGATATCTTATCTCAACATAATGGGATAAGTTGCACAAGTCAACATACTATAATAAGTTATCACAACAATTCGACATACCGTGATGGTTTAACACACTATGCCGACATAATGTGATAGTTTAGCTCAACATGACGACATAACGTGATAGTATATCTCAACATGTCGACATAACGTTATAAGTTAACACGACAGTATATCTCAACATGTCGACATAACGTTATAAGTTAACACGACATGTCGACATACTGTGATAAGTTAACACAACATGTCGACATAGCACTGTGATATTTTATCTCAACATGTCGACATAACGTGATCTTTATCTCAACATGTCGACATAATTTACCTCAACATGTCGTCATCGTTTCAGGTTATGTCGACATTTCGAGATATTTAAGTCGACATGCGGCGATAAATTATGTCAACATCTCGATGGCAACTCGACATGTCGAGCTATTTAAGTCGACATGCGGCGATAAATTATGTCAACATCTCGATGGCAACTATATGCCACCATACATTTCGTCTCTCTGAAGCCGTCACATACTTACAGATAAGCGAAGCACATTTTGTGCTGCAGCTGGTCACTACACTGTATGGTAAAAAATACACCAGCCGTATAAATATGTTGCTACACTTGAGACATCCCGTGTTCATAAGTAAGTGCTACACTATCGCCTGCACTAATACTGCCAGCATTAGGCAATGTATTTACTTCAAAATACAGTGTGCTTGAAACCAAGCAGCTTGATTGGCTGAGCATGAGCTGTGCTACAGCTCAGGCTCAGACAATAAAAGCGCTTGATTGTGAGTTGGCATGCGCATCAGATGTTCGGAAACGTTTGGCAAGAGACACGCAGGCGGTGTGGTACGTCAGGACGCACTTCAGGAAAAAACATATAAAACTTTCTGCCTAATATCAGTTAGTCAGTATATTCAAAATGCGCCGTCAGGTCTGTGTCTATACTTGCACTGGTAGCCACTACAATAAGTCCGTTTGTTTGTCCATATTAGACCATCGCCGAAATGATACGTCACGAATTAGATATATCGACGTCTTTGACAAGCCTTGATGCATTGACACACTTTCACTGAACTTCGTACGACTAAGATGTTCGTAAGTGCAAATTAAGGATCGTCTGGAAATTTCAATTAATGGATTTACATGTATTGAGCATAGGCTGCATATGCAGCCTATGCTCAATAAATGTAAATCCAATATTAAGTGTTTACAAGAAAACATTTCTACTGTGAAACAGACTATCATGGTTGTGCACTTACGAACATTTAAGTCGTACATATTTTAGTGAAACGGCCCCCTATTTGTGTATACACCGATCGCAGTAGGTATAAGACCTGTTTTATCAAATCACACCCGAATTGACACATCATGAACGAGATCTATCGCCTTTAGTGGCTATAACAATAGCCCTTCCTACTGTAATTATTACCATATCAAGAATCTATCGAGACGTCCTCAGAGCTCCAGATAAGGTGCGTATTGGCGGATATTATGAATGGACATTGATTATCAACTGTGGGAGTACAAAATACTCACAGCAATGTGACAATACGCACTGATTTTAAAATTAAGTAGTGGAAAGATTGTAATAAAGATGAAAATGTACTTAGTTGAGATGCAAAAAGCAAACACTGTTTGCTTTTTGCAGTTCAACTAAGTAAATTGTCAACTGTATTACTTTTACTTCTTTAGCTTATATTTAACGGCGGCACTGGCTCTAGGACCTTGCATGCCGTCTCCCAAGAATGGGAGAAAGAACGGAGGTAGAGATATTTTGAGAGAAGCCGGTAATTCGTATTTACAGAGCAACTACGAATTATCGGTACCCATTTACAGCTGGGTGAACTGGAACAGTGTGGATAAAGTATCTTGCTCAAGGACACAACGCACGCCGCTAGGCAGGCTCCAACTGTATTACAATATGCATACGTGAATAAGTAATAATACACTCAAATAAGTGAATGGCTAACTGTGTTTTATTTTGATAATTTGTTCCCTCTTTAATAATGAAGAAAATCAATAATCCAGCTGTAAGAATAAATTACGCATTTATAATTTGAAATCAGGGTGTACAATACCCTTTAGACACAAAGCTTATCTCGATCTCTGCCGTCCTATTACGGCACTCGTTCTCGGCAGTCGTCCGCAGATGACGGCAATCGATACCCGTCGGGTTCTGGTAAACCGTAAGTATCGCATTTCGGACATGCCTGAAGCCACTTAAGTCTATCCACACTCGCAATCTAATCTGGGACATCAATGTTTAGTCAGATTCGAATATTATTTAGGATTTCTGAATAATAAGCATGTTACAGTCGTCGACTACGCGTGAAAATATGATCAAGTTATACACTGGTCAAACTACAATCGCCTGTGAGCGTCACTTAGAGTATGATATAATAATGATATAACTCTATGAATGGAAATAGTTGGCGGGAGCTAAGCCAGAGTCGTTGTATCATTAACCATGTTAACAAGACGGTTAACCAATATTCTAAGACATTTTTTTCCGCTAATAGGACTAACAGTACATTTTTTAATTATACTTTATATAAGTACATTTATTACACTACCGTCTGTGATAATTTTACCAATAATTTCTTTATTTAAAAATACTTGAAAACTGTGCATCAAATCAAGCATATTGATTGACTGAGCCTGAGCTGTACTACAGATCAGTCTCATACAATCAAGTTGCTTGATTGCGAATTGGCATTGCTAATAGTTGTACAGATGAAGCATACATGTACTAGATAATAATGACAAGATTAACGCAGGCGATTGTGCATATAGACGTTTCATACCGCAGATGTGTTTCAAGCTTTTCGATTGGTCGGCTTGCCAAACAACGCGGGACTATCCCGTATGTTAAAGGTACATACCCACGCAGTAGACACAAAATGTTCTGTATATCTGAGACATCATCCGAGACATTTTCTGGCAAAATAAACATACATTCACCATTACCCCACGTATTGATTGGCATTAGCATACATTTTATATCAGACGTAAATTACAACATTGACATCAGGGGCGATAACCCTGTTTCCTTAATATGTTAACGGACAATATTATTTATTCTCTGTATTTATTTGTTGATGTGCAATGATCATACTTTATAATCAGTCGAAAATATTATTTTTTCATGTGACGCATTTAATTAGTATAAATAATTAAAAATATCATGCCTCATTTGCATATGAAAATAGCCTGATACCACCGCGCGTCACTATCAGTAAAATAAATATTAGTAAATTATTATATCTGTATAGCGGGCACTGGTAAGTTTTAGAACTGGTGGAATAGTAACACACTTATACACTTATTTAATTCCTATAACGAACATGTTGTGCCTGAGTGGGTATGTACCTTTAAGGCCGTCAACGTGACTGAAGGTGGGAAGCTACATGTAGCTAGTTATTTTGAAACTCGTCTACGAATCCCATGAAGCTACAAGGAAATAGAAGTTAGATTATTAAAATCGAAATATACTACTGACTGTTAGCTTGAAAATGATGTAATTAAAAAAAAATATTTGAAAAGAATTTGTGTTTAGCCCCCATGTTAAATTCCCATAGGAAAATCTTTTTTTCGCAATAAAATCAATATTTGATTGAATTTCATCAAATAATTTTTTTGCGGGAGGTGACTTTTTTTTTGTTATTGATGAAAAAGTAATTTCTTTTAAATATGTTTTAGATTTAATGTGTTTAATAGCCAAAAGTTCGTCGGCAGCAAAACGTGGAACAGACAGTACATGTAGCTATTTCAACTCGTTTATCGGGTTAGCGCAAGTCGATTTGTGAATGCTGTGCGTCTCTACATTTACTGTGATGGTTTATTACAATCCGGATAATATCAGATCATTATAGAATGAATGGCCTTTTTGTGGAATTTATCGGGGTATAAACTTGGGAAAGTCGCGGGAATACTGGACGAAGGCCGGAAGGCCTCGTCCAGTATTCCCGCGACTTTTCCAAGTTTATATCCCCGATAAATTCCACAAAAAGGCCATTAATTCCCTGTAATTCCAGCATTGGCAATACATTCATCAAGAACATGTGTTTATTTTCCGTTTTCTTAAGAATTATTTTAACTGCACCTCACGATGACGGAAAGTAGTTCGGCGTGGGAGTTTACTGGGATATAAGTTTTGGACAGAGACTTGCTACGGGCCAATCAAATGTTAGGTAGGGAATTGTGTAAATATTTTTGTGCTGGAATTCAGTATTGCAAAGTTTACTTTTTTAGCAAAGTATACTTTGAGGGAGAAATTTTCAATTTTAGGATAAATTTATTAATTTTTATTATACTGAATGTATTACATTATCACAGCCATTTTGGCTGTGATAATGTAATAAATTCAGTATAATAATTTTGCATACCTGTAATAATCAAATATGTGCAGTCGTTAGTTCTATATGAAATAATGCATTTCAGTAACAATAAATGATTACTCCCTCAAAGTATACTTTGCTAGATAAGTATACTTTACAATTTTGATGAAATCGGCTACTGATCATGACGTAATCAATTTAATTTCTGGCACAAACTAGGTTTCCGAAGTGTTCGTTAAAAATCATAATGCAATAGTGTTGTAATAAATAGTTTTTTGCAAATGAGCTCGCTACGGAAAATATGTTGAGTTATTCTATATTTGTGGCCTGTTTATTGTTTTCTGCAGCATGATAAAAAGGTGCCACAAATTTGTTATTGTTTTTTGATGCTCGCTACTTCTGATTTAAATTGAGTTTCTGGCAATTTTAATTGGGTATTTAAGCAAATACGCAGCTTATCTGGAGCTCTGATTATAATAACGTTCTGATAGCCGCTGAATCATCTAAGAGTTTGATTAGTATTTATTGGTTGATGTTGGGTTTCACTGTCTCTATTATCATCACTGCTATTGCGTTATTTGTCTAGACACGAATTGTGTTATTACGTAAATTGAGTAAATCTTGCCAATATTTTTCAATTTCAAGGTTCATGCTCACGTGGTTACAACAACAACAACGTCGCCCACTCCGAAGTAAGTATTATTTGATATTTTCCTTAATATGCAACGGATTTTGATGAAATATGGCGCAGCAAACGCGTCTTCATGAGATGCATTTGGTGGTCCAGGGAGTGTGGAGACACGGAAATCGATTCTTCGCAAAAACGACAGAGGTTTGGGCGAAAATACAGACACCACCAAATGCAGCTTAACAAGACACGTTTGATGCGCCATATTACATCAAAATCCGTTACGTAATAAGGACAATATAAAATAATACGTACTTTCAATCAGATGGATTCTGGAAGTTTCAGTACATGTTGTTGTTGTTAGTAATACGTGATCATACACCTTGAATTTGTCTATTTCTTTATTTTGAATAGCGTGCTAGCAATCAAACGACTTGATTTTCTGAGCATGAGCTGTAGTACTGCTCAGACAATCAAATTGCTTGATTGCGGGTTGGCATTGCCATAGATACGTTCCGAACCGTTGGAAATCTGTGCACAATTAACGCAGGGCGTTGTGTAACATATGTGCATGTATACAGTTCATGTTATGTTATTAGTCAATGTGTATGATCACGTGGTACTAATAACAACAACAAGTACTGAAACTTCCAGAATCCATCCGATTTAAAGTACGTATTCTTTTATATTGTCCTTATTACGTAACGGATTTTGATGAAATGTGGCGCATCAAACGCGTCTTGTTACAATGTAAGCTGCATTTGGTGGTCTCTGTATTTTCGCCTAAACTTATGTCGTTTTTGCGAAGAATCGATTTCCGTGTCTCCGACATGGAAATCGATTCTTTGCAAAACTCCAAACTCCCTGCCAAACTCCATGGACCATCAAATGCATCTCATGAAGACGCGTTTGCTGCACCATATTTCATCAAAATCGGTTGCATATTAAAGAAAATATCAAATAATACTTACTTTGGAGGGGGCGACGTTGTTGTTGTTGTAACCACGTGAACATGCACCTTGTTAGTCTTTGTCTCGAAAAACGAGGCGTTTGTCCAATGCGATAAGTGTAGACATAGAAACAAAATTGCTACCCCGCTCCATACCTCTCGCGAGGGTAGCAATTTAACCGCATCTCTTTAATGTAACACATGGACGAGTGGATGCTGATCAGGGTATGCGCTGTTCACCATTCAGTTGATGACATACCAGTTTAGTGATGCTTCTAATTCACAGTATGGGTCCTTATCAGCCTTCAGCAGTGCACTAGACGATCAAGGGGCCGTTTCACTAAAGTTCGTACGACTAAAATGTTCGTAAGTGCAAAATTATGAGAGTTTGTACATTTCACATTAACAACATTTTCTTGTAAATAAATATTGGATTTACATTTATTGAGCATAGGCTGCATATGCAGCCTATGCTCAATAAATGTAAAGCCATCAATTGAAATTTCCAGACGATACTAAATTTGCACTTACGAACATTTTAGTCGTACGAAGTTTACTGAAACAGGCCCCTGAAGTTGGAGTATCCACAAATGCCGTAGTCACCAGGCGCGTAGCTGCATTAAGGCACTGCATGCCAGGGCCTGCGGAATTTTCGAGAAAATGATGCCAGAGTGCATCATTTACCTTCTAGTTTCGATTTTTTATGGGGGGGGGGCATGCCCCCAGACCCCCTAGCATGCTCGCACCAACGGTGCTCGAAGTTGTCAACCAGGCCTGCAGATTCAAATTGGTTAGCTACGCCCCTGGTCACATTGTATAAGGAAGTTCGGAATAACAGACGCCATCCACAGTGTCGGCGACTTATGCGTACCAACGCAATATAGGAAAACAACTAAGTAAACAATATAAAAACTAGACTGTTTCGGTTGTCATGGTGAACAGTTTGTTTAGTATGGCGTGTGAAAGGCATGACATAGGAATGTGTGTCTTATGATACACTCTACTGAACAAGCAGTACAGTGACACCTCTCTAAACCGGACACCATGGGAGGTCCCCAGGGTGTCCGGCTTAGAGAAGTTTCACTGTAAATCAGGCATTTGATCATTCCGAGCCATAGTTGCGTGCTACACAATCACGAACAGACATTATCATCAGAGATAAATGACCACGAAACTCATAAAAAATAAGATCACAGATGTTGCCTTGGTGTCTGGTTTAGAGAGGTTCCACTGTACTTCCTTATTCCTATCCGTTATGCCAGGCTCCAGGCAATCGGAATCGCTCTCTGTGCATGTAGCTAGCGGCTCAACAACCCGCTCAATATGCCCGAGTGGAGGCTCGAGCCCTGTTCACCCAGTTGCTAGGAGAATGCCTTATTTATCAGGTAACCTGCCCTGTATTCTGTAATACGTACTGACTGATAACATATTACTGTATCAGGCATTGAAATGATACAGATATCCGGGTTACAACGAAGTGAAAACTGACGTTTGATTGGTCGAATGACGTCACATGACGCTACCGAATGACGTCAGTGTAATGACGCAACGTAAATAAGTCCGCGTTCTGTCCATAGATAACGCCGTCATATGTGGTTATTTCGAGTATAAACGTGCCTTATAAATAGAATACCAGGCTACTGTCTTTTGATATCAAGTTTATCAGGCTCGGCTCGGAAACGGTAGGAATTCATCGGCAAACCCATGAATTCCTACGCGTTTCCTAGCTTTGCCTGATAAACTTGATATGAAAAGACGCTAGCCTGGTATTCTCTATATACTCGTAGTAGGTCACAGCGACTGCAAATTTAAAATACTGTTATGCAGTGGGATAAAAATCGAACAGTTAATTTATTATGGCCTTATAGCTGCGCGTAGTCCATGTTTGCAGTTTGTAAAAGGAAAACTAATGGATTTGTACGCTCCCCAGGTTTATATATTTTAACTCGATATGAGAAAATTGATAAATGGATCTGACATATTCAGATTTTATCTGACGTGAAATATGCACCGTTACAGTTCCATATGGGTCTATTTAACCCAATTCCGAGCGATTTAACCTGTTTTCGAACGAACTCGTCTGGAATCGGGTTTGTTGAAACGTACATGTATTTATTTATGCTAAATTGCATTACTTAAATAGATATAAAAAACACATTGCAATTATAATTTTATCACATGAAAACCTTTTTATGCCATGTTGTAACCCATTTCATAAATGTGATATGGCACACGTGTAATAACATCTGCAGCGAATTTGATTGGCTGGCCGTATCGACCTAATTGCGTATTCGTATTATGCGCCAACGAACAAAACGAAGTTCCAATTGACGTCCCTAATGGCGCGACGATGTTACGACGTTCACGTCATCAATTTTTAAATGTAATCAGCTGCGTCAATGATTCAGCTAAAATCACTACAATTGTTAAAATATTTTTCTAGGTGGAGACTTTCTACAGGATGCGAAAGTAGTCAATGACTTCTTCTCACTGAACATGGCTAATATATCCAAGTGTTCTACTATTTGGAGTGTTATAATGGTGTGGCCGGCCCTCATGGTTCATGTCGGTGTGACAGACTAGTTGTAGATCGCTGAAACCAGCAGCCTATTTACACCAACATTGCAAAGTATACTTTTCTAGCAAAGTATAATTTGAGGGAGAAATTTTCAATTTTAGGATAAATGTATTAATTTTTATTATACTGAATTTATTACATTATCACAGCCATTTTGGCTGTGATAATGTAATAAATTCAGTATAATAATTCTGCATACTCTTAATCATCAAATATATGTGGTCGTTAGTTCTTTATGAAATAATGCATTTCAGGAAAAATAATTGATTACTCCCTCAAATTATACTTTGCTAGAAATGTTACTTTGCAGTGTTGGTGAAATCGGCTACAGACGCGTTTGGTAAATTCATCCATAGAATATATAAGGCCGTCTGTTGGGGATGGCTAAGGAGTGTACAAATGCCTTGCTTAAAGCCCCTATACGGCTCAAGTTGCCGAATTTGGCCTCCTATTGTGTTTTCCCTTTACACACACTTTGAAACTTTTTGCATTCATTTTGGTACAAAAATGAGTTTGTAGTCGATGAAAATATAAATATTTGTTGATAAACAAACAGCAGGTGCGTGTTCAAAGTCCGATCGATTTTCGTCAACTGCTCAACTCCCTGATTCGCGGCCGATGAATTCCGATAGCCGGAGTTTATCGACTCGCTTCCGAGCCGAAGCCGTTGGGTTACGGAAATTAATTTGTCAATATTGACATTTTGCACTGTGTGGTACACAAAACAAGTTTTTGTTGTCTTCACATTGCGATTAAGATGTAAATCTCAAGACTCGAGATGTATCTATTAGGCAGTATATGTTAGTTTTGTGTACTAAATCAGTTGCGAAACATGTTTTTGTGTTTGAAAAAATCGGAAAATTGTAATACTGAGCCGTTCAGGGCCTTTAAGCGGCCCTCACATATCGGTCGAGGCGCCCGCGCGACTCCTAAAACGGGCCAAAAAGGGCATTTTCGCGAGGCGTCCAGCCGGACGCTGCCCGATTTCTACGGGCTCCGCTGCGATTTTTAGTCGCACAAACGCCGCAGGCGTGAAAACGTGACTCCCAAATATGCGATTTTCCAAGCGCGATTTTAGGTCGTGGCAAGCCCGTAGACACGTTGCTAGGAACCCGCCCACGGCCTGCCGGAAACCGACCAGTGATCTGGAGGCCGCATAAACATTTTGACGAAAATTATTGAAAAAAAATCCGCCGGGCGCCGTGCGGGTCCCTCACGGCCACCCTACGATAGCCTCAAGGCCCCCTCACGGATCCCGCCAGGACGCCTACCGATCTGTTCTTTGATCAGCCGGCACCCGTCAGCTTATCTAGCGGGTCCACCCGAAGCCCTAGCGGGTGCACTGTCTCCACTGCGATACAATGTTCAAAGGGCACCGCCCGGGCCCCGTCTAATATGTGAGGGCACACGTCGCAGACATGAAATTCGCCCGATTCATCAACGGGCTCTAAATCTCCCGGCGACTCCTGCGATTAGAAAAATCGCGCGGACGCCGGCTGATATGTGATGGCCGCTTTAGCGATATACATGTACAGTACACTCAGTTTGGCTGGTTGCAAGGTTGGACCTACGCGTGGTCGCCTTGGGGCGCCGTTCGGTAGTCATGCAACGGGTGCCAACCCGGGACTCTTGAGATGTAGGCTAATAATACTATACAATCCATTGCGTGCCAATAAAGTATGATTGCAAAACTACTACAGTTGAACCTCCCCGAACGGCCATTTCTCTACAACAACACCGTCTCTGTAACAGCCGCTATTTTATATTCCAAATGGATGATCGCGAATGACGCTTAGAATGCTGAGTACGAAAAGTGGCGTCTGATGTTGTTTTTGCATTCTTTCTCAATAAAAACATGTTTTGACAGCACTTTAGAATCATTTCCAATGGAAATGATTCTAAAATGCTGTCAAAGCATGTATTCGATGAGAATTATCGAAGAAAATAACAGCAGATGACAAAATGTAATTCAGCATTAACCTCCCTACAACAGCCACCTCTCTACAACTTGAACAAGCAGTTTTGCGTCTTCCCATGGGTGGCTGTTGTAGAGAGGTTGCACTGTACGTTGTTCACCATAGATAGATTCCAGACAAGGTGAAACTCAGATTGTGGTCACAATAATGTTAAAGTGTGAAGTCATGTGATAAACAAAATCTCAAACTTATTTCCATTTTATATCAAATTTATGAAACTCGCCAGAGGCTCGGTGCATACATTGTGCATGTCACGTTTCATAAATCTCATATCTCATATCAAATGGAAATTCGTTTGAGATCAGTTGTCAGTTGCTTACATGTATTTGGGGCTATGACTGGAGAAATTGGGTTCAAGTGATTTGTGAATAGTGTAACTCCTGATCAAGTAGCACACTCATATAGCCAGTAGCCGATTTCATCAAAATTGCAAAGTATACTTTGAAGGAGCAATCATTGATTTTTCCGAAATGCATTATTTCATGCAGAACTAACGATTGCATATATTTGATGATTAAAACTATGCAGAATTATTATACTGAATGTATTACATTATCGCAGCCAGTATAATAAAAATTAATAAATTGATCCTAAAATTGAAAATTTCTCCCTCATAGTATACTTTGCTAGGAAAGTATACTTTCCAATGTTGATGAAATCGGCTACAGATAACGAATTATATTCATTGCTAGAAGCATAACGGGTGTTTCATTGATGGACTGGCGAACAGTGAAGATACTGCTGAGAATGTGCGGATGCACTGGCTGGTCTGGATCCACAATGGTCGCAAAACCGATAAGCGCCATTTCTCCAGTCCTAGCCACATTTAATTAAAGACCGCCTAATCTGAATTATATGTCTGTAACGCTGGGCGACTTACATGTACATGTTAAGTCGCTGTAAGTCGCCCTACATTACTGACAAACATATCGGGTTGAAGACTGCCGTGCTTGTGAATGTTTTAAAGTCTGTTATGAGTTAACAAAACCGTCTACGTTAAAATTAGACAGACTATTAAAATGTCTGAACATATATTGGAAACGCCAACTTGCAATCAAGCAAGTTGATTGTCTGAGCAGCAGCCAATCAAGCTGCTTGATTTCCAGCACAATACTCGAGTATATTGAAAGAAATAAATTGACAAAGTTCGGCAAGATTAGCGCAGTCGGTAGTGTATGTAAACTTTGCATCCCAAACTACACGACAGTGTGCAATGGAATTGATCACAGGCACGCTGTGGTATGAACGAGAAAAGCCTCTTTAAATCATACCCAATTTTATTCTGATATTAAATATCTAGAAGGTAGGACACTCGCCATCTTTTCAATCAACGGAAGTGAATTATTTACCTTAGACCCAGCTCGCTAATTGTAACGCGAGCGAAGGCCGGCCTTCGCGCGCGTTACAATTACTGAACTAGCGACCAGCAGGGTACTGGCGTTCGCGCGCGTTACAATTAATGAATTAGCGAGCCGGGCCCAAGGTACACTAGTACCACTTCCGTTGGTTGAAAAGATGGCGAGAGTCCTACCTTCTAGATGTTTAATATCAGAGTCAAACTGGGTATGATGTAAAGAGCGTTTTCAAGGTGTATGATCACGTGGTTACAACAACAACGTCGTCCACTCCGAAGTAAATATTATTTGATAGTTTCCTTAATATGCAACGGATTTTGATGAAATATGGCGCAGCAAACGCGTCTTCGTGAGCTCCATTTGGTGGTATATGGAGTTTGGCACAGACTTGTGTCGTTTCTGCGAAGAATCGATGTCCGTGTCTCCGACACGGAAATCGATTCTTCGCAAAAACGACAGAAGTTTGGGCGAAAATACAGAGACCACCAAATGCAGCTTAACAAGCCATATTTCATCAAAATCCGTTACGTAATAAGGACACTATAAAATAATACGTACTTTGAATCGGTACTTGTTGTTGTTGTTAGTACCACGTGATCATACACCTTGGTTTTGTCGTTCATACCATAAAGTGCCTGTGGAATTGATGTTGTCATATTGATATATTGTCACTGCTCTGGTGCATTTTCTCAATGATACCATCTGGCTCATTCTCTTCGCAACCAGTGCACACAACCGCCTGCGATTATCAACGCTTCTGAACATATATTGGCAATGCCTACTCGCAATCAAGCAAGTTGATTGTCTGAGCCTGAGCTGTGCTACAGCTCAGGCTCAGACAATCAACTGGCTTGATTTCAAGCACAATAAGTGTTTTTAAATACAGAAATTGAGAAATTGGCAATATTAGCGCAGGCGGAAGTGTAAACATTACTCGGCTCGCACACAATCGCAGTATGTTCAGGGTTTGCAGCGTTACTAATTAAAGGGTCATATCAGGATTTTTTTTAACAGCAAGATAGAACGTATTATACTTATGTATTGATATCGGTGAAGATTGAAACAACACAGCAGTCATAGAATCGTTATATATCTTCAATTATGCCACTTTACACAGAGCCTTGATGAAAACCCGTTTTTATATTTTTTTTTCTTCAAAAAAATCATGAAAAATATTTCAGCGGTCTTAGAATCGCCATATATCTTCAATTACACCACTTTACACAAGGCCATGATGAAAACGATATTTTATTTTGTGTAGTATTTTTTTCAAAAAATCTTGATATGACCCTTTAAGTACTCATGTTGCCGTCCCTATAAGTACGTTAGTCACTATGGGGACGGCGTATGTATGTACCACGTTAGGTTGGTCAGTAGAGCGATGTTGTTGTGGTAAACCACCAGGGGCCCGTTTCACTAATCTTCGTATGACTAAATTCTTCGTAATTAATTTAGAATCGTCTGGCAATTTCAATATATGGATTTACATTTATTGAGCATAGGCTGCATATGCAGCCTATGCTCAATAAATGTAAATCCAATACTTGTGTACACGAATACGTTGTTAATGTGAAATTTACAGACAATCATAAGTTTGCTCTTACGAACATTTTAGTCGTAAGAAGTTTAGTGAAACGGGCCCCAGATGTCCAGTATTCGCATTTCGCATTCATCTCGCGATGTGACATTTGGCGCACAACGAACCACCATGCCTGATACACTAGCACCTGCACTAAGCTTGCCAACATTCGTCAATTTCATTATTTAAAATACTCGAATATTGTGCTGGAAATCAAGCAGCTTGATTGTCTGAGCCTGAGCTGTGCTACAGCTCAGGCTCAGACAATCAAATTGCTTGCTCGCTAGTCGGCAGTGACAATAGATGTTCAGAAACGCTGAAGATCTGGGCCAGATTAACGCAGGCTAATGTGTACCACCAGAACCGAGCCCATATTGAGAACGCTGGATAATTGAGATTTACAAGGTCTCCAGTCCCCCAATAGTATCACTGAATGATCGGCCGGGGACCATGGTCTGTAAATAACGCATCATTATCCTGTCACAAAGACAGCGGGCACCCCCATGTTCTAAATATTTCATTAGCGATCGAGTCCGTGATGTCAATCTACACTCAACCGCATTAAAGATGCATGCACTCAGTGGGCACAAAATGTTCTTTATATCCGAGACATCATCTGAGACATTTTCTGGCAAAATACACATTCATTCACCATTACCCCACGTAATTATTGACATGTTTATACATGTTATAGCAGACGTAAGTTTCCACACTGATATTAGGGGCGATAACCGTGTTTCTTTAAAATGTTAACGGATATTACTATTTATTCTCCGTATTTATGTTTTGATGTGCAATGATCATTCTTTATACTCTGTCGAAAATATTTTTGTTCAGGTGACGCATTTAATTATATAAATAATTAAAATATATCGTGCCTCATTTGCGTATGAATATAACCTGATACCACCGCGCGTCACTATTAGTAATACTAAAATAAATATTAGTAAATGATTATATCTGTATAGCGGGCAGTCGTAATGTTTAGAACTGGTGGAATAGTGACACAATTATACACTTATTTAATTCCTATAAAGAACATTTTGTGCCTACTGAGTGGACATGTATCTTTAAAACGCATGTTTTATGTATTACAGCGGATTCTATGGAAAGACATATGGGATTTATACCCCCACCCTCCTCGCCCACACACACTGACCACTGTCCATCTTTCAACTACAGAGTGGCCTGCGGTTCTCTTACCAAGCGAATTGCAATTCCTGGAGCGCAGGATTGCAATTCGCGTTCCCATTAATTGCAATTGGACCGCAATCGGACCGCAATCGGACTGCAATCATGTGACCGCGGTCCAAAGAGTTGGTTGCGGAATTGCAATACTTATAGCGCAGTTCGCGCTGCGCTCCGCTTTTAATTGCAATTTACGCTCCTTTGTTTCTGTAAAGGTATCACTGTGCTAAATATAGTACACATCGGCCAGGGGGTATGCTTTTGTAGTCCGGTATAAAAAAATAGTGCAGACGTTTTGAGGCCACAGACCCAGTTTGCTTGTAAATCCTGATCCATTACAGCCCAATTTTACTTGAGAAACATGTTGGGGTGTTTTTAACACCAGTTTCCAGCATATTTCTAGCATTTAAAAGAAATTACTGAGCCTGCTTGTCACGTGATGTGAACACTACGTCACATGACACTTTGATGATAAACAAAATGGCGGACAGGACAATGTTGAAATTTTCTTTCTTAGGAGTAAGTGAACATATTGTTTAATTAGTGAAAATCCGGTGCAGACAGGTTGCAGGTTATGAACAGGTAGGTTCCACAGCATCCATACGAATAGTGAAAGTGTGAGAGAATGGCCATATTTGGAGGAATCGGTTAAGTTGTATAGTAAAACTAATTGGTGGTTGCTAGCCTATAAGCATTTTCCGGGTCATCAGTGGATGTCGTCTGCTTTCTTTGAAAACAATTCTAAACGGTTTTTAATCATGGCTACAGCAAGTTTTATTAAGAGAAACAAAGGACAGAATTGCTGGAAAATCAGTTTTATTTAATGAAAATGGTTGCATCAAGTGGGTCGGGATAACCACAGGTGTACGAGTCAAATATGGAAAGATTAAAGTTAAATTTCCAAATGATGCAAGAACAAAATACTATTATACACATAGAGTAGCATTCATGTTACACCATAATGTGTTTGAAATACCCAGGCACCTTGAAATATCACATTTATGTGGTTGTTTCCTGTGTGTTAACCCGGCCCACCTGAGTGCTGAGTCCACAATTATAAATAATTCTCGAAAGAATTGCCATAGCGAAAAGCGCTGTCTAAGCCATGCACTCGACGGCGTCACATATCCACCCTGTATCTGCTAATAGTTCCTTGTTTTATTAATTACGGTAAATTAACTGTATACCTATCTACATTATGTACATGTCTACATACTAATTACACAGATTTGAGATGCATCAGGGAGCCAGATGAGCCTGTTACTGACTAGTTCAGCCATATTAAAGTGGCGCGTCGCTTTATGGCACTGTGTATTGATTACTAACCGGTATCAAGTGTATAGCTCCCAACAGGTAGCAACGTTTTTTCCTGAACATTATTTATTGACTCGGTTGATACTTGCAAAACATTATGACCAAATTTGGTCTGCGCGATCAGGGTCTACGCCAGTACTTCTTGGCTACATTTTTCCAGAAAAAAAATTCAAAATTTTAAATTTAAGCAGAAATTATACTGTGAACATTGCTTGCCACAGTAACCTTTGAAACACATGACTATTGTGCAAATTATTCCTGGCATTATGCTCTTTATTTGTTCTAAGTTACCATTATGTTTGGCATGTGCTTGCCTCAACTCTGCAATGCACCTGGATCTTACAGAGAGAGCAAATCGGTTTCTCAAGTTTGTTTTCTTGACCCCACGAAACATGTTCGAGCTAAATGGCGCCTTGTTTATTTCTCGTTTCAGGGAGTTACTCAGATGGCGGATATCTTTTAGATGCGTTACCGTTACCCTGGTTGAGCGGCATCTACACCTTTGTGTGATTTACTATCACCGTCCCCCGTGTAATGACTAACATGTAAGTCACTATTTATCTGCTTCGTAACTATTTCATTCCATTTCGCTTCATTACTATTGACTCATTTTCGGGGAGGTTGGCAGTGCAGTGACCATGATGGTTTGGGCAGCTGATATCTCCACCCTGATTTCTTAGCTTACTACTACCTATTATGCACAGCTTACTGCCAACAAATGCCCCAATGATTAATTTATCTTTGGTATTATTCTCGCACATAGTGGTTTGTCACGATTGTACCCGCTTGAAATGGTGTACTGTCGCTATTGAATATTGGGTTATTGTAGCAAGAGTCGCCTTCAAACTCGAACCGTCTTGCTACGTTTATTGCCACAGAGTTCATGCTCTCTGGCCACAGTTTGTCTGATTTCATGCATACTTTTAGTGTTTAAGCCAACCATAGACTCTGCTATCCTATTTGACTGCTTTTGCATCGAGTTATACGTCGGCGGAATTATGTTTGTGTTTACCAACAGCCGACAAGCACATAATTACTGATTGGTGTGCTCATAAGGCCCAGCTGCAAACCCACATTAGCTTTCCCTGATTTCCTACCCTTTCGACTTGACGGAACCTCTTCATATAGTTTATAATATTTACTTTTATATCTACATCGGGTGCATTTTAGCCGCTCAGCCCAACAAATGCCCCATTTTCTTGATGCGGCCGCATCAAATACCATTTCGCCACTACAGTGCTATTAAAGGCGCGATGACTGGTTTATTTCAGTATTAAACATCTTCTGGACCTCATACGGTCGATATAATTTGTTTATCAACAGATCGGGGTGTACGGATGCATTTTGCGGTACGGCGCATTCGTCAATGAGTTTCGGACGCCTCGACAGAGAGCGCAGAACAGTTACATCATTGTCCGTACCATCAACATCTTTACAGGTAAACGTTTTATTTTCATTTACATTAACCCGGGATTCAAATGAGTCTTTGGTTAGCCTGATGTACCTATGATTTGTTCCATTTGGTGAGTGAGAAGAAAGTTTTTTACCTTTATTTTCATTTACCCGCCCCGTTTGAAATCCGCATTTTTCACCCCGCCTCGTATGCTTATTGGCCGGCATGTTTTCATTAGGTTAACCAAGTTCACTCTGAGCAGTGCATATCGGTAGAGAAATATATATGGGATAGCATTGCTCATTTAACAGGCAGTGTCTATACCCTAAGGAAACAATGTCAACACGGGCACACGTGATTCAATTTCCTGTGACATTTTAACACTTCATGTCTGAATTCGCTGGCAGCACTCATACACTGGGCTGGTTTCAATTTAATTTGACACGTATCATTCTGGCATGTCACTAAGTTATGCGGACAAATGTTTCTATGCAAATTACAACATGTAGATTGACTAAATACTTCGAAAGTCACTTTTTCGCCTGTTTTTATGATAAAAAAATGACAAAAATACTCCGAAATCACGACTTTCGATAAATTTAATCGTTTTAACCCCATAATTGTGGAACAGCCAATATTTTTGACAAGCACCATCTATTTTATAATAATTTTTTACAAGTGCATCAACAATATAGACTTTTCCTAAGAAATATATGAGAAAATAATACTCTGGAAAATTCTGGTGAAACTGAAGTTTCCGCAGCTGGACAGCCATAATTATATGACCATTCTTAAATTGCCACTGTTGAAAAGTTAGTCTTCTAAATAATGTCAAATTACATTTGCTGTCACGAAATAGGTGAGACAAGACAATGGTAGGCAGTTTATTGAGATATTATAGCAAAAAAATGCGCTTATAGTATCACTGTGCTAAATATAGTACACATCGGCCAGGGGGTATGCTTTTGTAGTCCGGTATAAAAAAATAGTGCAGACGTTTTGAGGCCACAGACCCAGTTTGCTTGTAAATCCTGATCCATTACAGCCCAATTTACTTGAGAAACATGTTGGGGTGTTTTTTAACACCAGTTTCCAGCATATTTCTAGCATTTAAAAGAAATTACTGAGCCTGCTTGTCACGTGATGTGAACACTACGTCACATGACACTTTGATGATAAACAAAATGGCGGACAGGACAATGTTGAAATTTTCTTTCTTAGGAGTAAGTGAACATATTGTTTAATTAGTGAAAATCCGGTGCAGACAGGTTGCAGGTTATGAACAGGTAGGTTCCACAGCATCCATACGAATAGTGAAAGTGTGAGAGAATGGCCATATTTGGAGGAATCGGTTAAGTTGTATAGTAAAACTAATTGGTGGTTGCTAGCCTATAAGCATTTTCCGGGTCATCAGTGGATGTCGTCTGCTTTCTTTGAAAACAATTCTAAACGGTTTTAATCATGGCTACAGCAAGTTTTATTAAGAGAACAAAGGACAGAATTGCTGGAAAATCAGTTTTATTTAATGAAAATGGTTGTCATCAAGTGGGTCGGGATAACCACAGGTGTACGAGTCAAATATGGAAAGATTAAAGTTAAATTTCCAAATGATGCAAGAACAAAATACTATTATACACATAGAGTAGCATTCATGTTACACCATAATGTGTTTGAAATACCCAGGCACCTTGAAATATCACATTTATGTGGTTGTTTCCTGTGTGTTAACCCGGCCCACCTGAGTGCTGAGTCCACAATTATAAATAATTCTCGAAGAATTGCCATAGCGAAAAGCGCTGTCTAAGCCATGCACTCGACGGCGTCACATATCCACCCTGTATCTGCTAATAGTTCCTGTTTTATTAATTACGGTAAATTAACTGTATACCTATCTACATTATGTACATGTCTAATACTAATTACACAGATTTGAGATGCATCAGGGAGCCAGATGAGCCTGTTACTGACTAGTTCAGCCATATTAAAGTGGCGCGTCGCTTTAATTGGCACTGTGTATTTGATTACTAACCGGTATCAAGTGTATAGCTCCCCAACAGGTAGCAACGTTTTTCCTGAACATTATTTATTGACTCGGTTGATACTT